>JAQIWP010000873.1:0-19250 GCA_034695525.1 Euzetes globulus | reverse complement strand
AGTTTGAATATTAGCGAATCCATTAGCGCTTCGGATAATCACTATTTCAAACCATATATTTTCACTAAATATTTTTTTCGGAAATCTTCTCATTAATTGAGACATTCGGGGAATTGGGGAAACACGGCAAATTGTTTAGATTGTACTAGCTATTCTATAATATAATTGGAAAATAAAATTAAAATAATATACCTTGTTAACAATTGCTTTCAACTTTCAAATTATGATTTTATCTAATCTACTAATTTCTTATGATTATTTAATAATGCGTTATTTAGCTTGTTTATTATTTAATTCTATAATATTTAGCAAATGAATTGAAGCTTAAAAACTGAACAAATATAAAATGAATGAAGTTCACTTTGATAGTTCATTTCCGAAACATCGACATATTTGTTCAATTATCCAATTCTTTCCTCATTACTTTATTTATTAAACAAGGTAGTCCTATTTTATGCAATAATTAAATTTGAGTTCAGTTTAATGAATTTTCAATTGAAATAGATTAATTGAACTCTATAATTAAAGAACTGTTATCGGATATAAATAAGTTTTCAAAGGGGGGTTATCAAGGTTGCCTTGAGCAAATTGTATTCATTTCATGATTTGCAATTTATTTGCAACTTTTCGAAAAAACGACAATAATTTTGTAAAAAATATGTTTAAACTGAATTAAACCGTTCACTATTAATCAAACTGTATTTGGTGCAAGTTAGTTGATAATAGTTTTAATTGGACCCATTTAAAAAAGTTAAAGATATTGGACAAAAATGACGAACTATTAGGCCAGAAACCCTTCCTGGAAAATATTTCAATAAAATCTTGCCTAAGATCGACTTAGCTTTCCAATCCATGTTTCTAAACATTTGCCTAGAATTATTTTCAAACTTTAAGGGTATTGGGAAAATTGTGATCCCAGGCCTTATATATATGGCGATCCCTGAATTTAACAAATAATGAAAGTTAATTTGAAGCTATGAATCAAATCAACTGCTTCGGTAATAAATTGCAAAATTGGTTATCCAGGAAGTTGGAACAGACATAGCCTTCAATTTAGACGTCAGATCTATGGGTTAGCACATCTTCATGGTATCTAACGAAGCTTTAGAGGCGTAGGCACTCAAACTTGTAACACATGAAGTGCCCAACTCTACTAGATTGATCAGGATTCTCTCGTTTAGGACTGTTCTTTTGGGTAATTCATATTAGCACCTGGAAAATGTTACTTAAAAATTTTAAGATCATGTGTTCTTTGATCTTAGGTTAAAGAGATCAAAATGTATATCAAAATGTACCATGGATAACTCAAAGATTTTTTTCTGTGTAAGGTCGGTCACACTACTAACGGAGTTTTGCTTATATTCTCTGTCTATGGGAGTGTTTGTTCACTTTGTTAGCAACAGTTAAGACATATTTTCAACGCTGGCCTACAATCGGACGCATATACTCTCTCCTGTATATAACTTCTGTCCTAACTTTGTATTAACAAAGAAGTTATGTGTTGTCAAAAAAGATTGCCTAAAATGAATACAGCAATACACCGGTCGGAAGGCATGGAGTGGTATATATATATATATATGAAAGCCACGCGTCTCTAATGCAATGTTAAACTACTTTTAAGTCACTTTTCTTCTAAATGAAACGTAATCTTCATCTGACTTATTATGTAAAGAGTATTCACTTTGTATTTATGTTAAGCTAACGAATTCAATGAATTCCATATTTATCATACTTTCGCCTCATCTTAGCCTCACTTCAACTTAACATTAAACTCATCTCAAGGGTGAGAGAGAGAGAGAGAGAGAGAGAGACCTGTCTTTTTCTGATTTAAACATTTTTAATGAAAATCAGAGGAGATATAAAATAAGGGACCGATTGAGTGCCGGGCAATCGTTAGTAGATTTTTATGCGTCTATCTCTATGACAATACCTTTAAATACTAGTATTGGAAATGCGGTATTTCTTTGATGATATCTCTATATGTTGTGCTGCCCTGTCTTCCGATTGGCTCAAGTGATGGCACAAGAATTACTGCTTTTCTGTAATTGCAATGAATCGCCGGCGCCTTCATTCGATCTCCTTCTCTACCAATTCAGAGTGCATTTGTATTTTCCTGGAAATGCTTGTTCACTGAGGAAAGGGGAGGGACTCCTCCCTTACTTTTATTCAGGCCATCATTCTATGATGGCCATACTATCATCCCATCCCTAACTAATCCTCGAATGAGAAAATTGATGTTCTCAGTGCCCGACACAACATAAATGCATATAAAGTTGGCTAACATTACTCTCTCGTTTCGATCGTTTTTCTCTTTCCCTCTTCTTCTCAATCATTGCGATCGACTCTGAAGTGGACCTCAACTGTTGGCCGAGTATTGCTTGCGATGCAAACCATGCATTAATTTTAACATATGGGCCAACAGTTTATACTCTCGCACTACTCGAAGGCCATTCAAAGGCTTAAGTGTTTCGTGTATTAGTCGTTATTTTCTCGAATATATTTCATTATAAGCTATCGAATAGTACGCCGTTCTCTCTCTCTCTCTCTCTCTCTCTCTCACACACACACACACACACACACAACTTAGAAATAGTATTCAATTTCAATAATTTATAGCTTCTTTGTTCTTTTAAAATCAGTAAATAAAGTGAAGGAATTTGATTTCAATTAATTATTCGATTGAAGTCAAAGAAAATCTGTTAAACGCAAGAAATGTTGATAAAAGTTTTAATAATGTTTTGTCTCCAAATAAGTCAAATTGAATTCTTTTGCTATTTATTTGATGTGAATTGAATGCAATTTTTAAGATGTAATCATAAAGTCGTGAATTCAAAATTTCCTATAATAGCGTAAAAGCAATTGAAAGGCAGATGAGGCACAATATGTTATAAATAACCTATTAATTTATTAAAGGGGGCGCATAGTTATAGGGAGTCATCTCCAAAGTAGTAGGAAGTCGATAAACTATGCGATGCAATACGTCTTACTTTACGCTATTCTCGCCAT
The DNA here is from genome assembly GCA_034695525.1 of Euzetes globulus. Classification (NCBI taxonomy): domain Eukaryota; kingdom Metazoa; phylum Arthropoda; class Arachnida; order Sarcoptiformes; family Euzetidae; genus Euzetes; species Euzetes globulus. Next base: position 16,244 of record JAQIWP010000873.1, on the reverse strand, counting down.
ACATTACTTTTGCATCACTTCCACCACAAGTTAGATATGAGAACAGTTAAGTGAGGCACTCATTCATCAATTATTAGTCTTTCAATTGAATTATCAAATTTATATCCAATTCTTTTTTGTTCAATTATTTTTGAGACATCGCTCATTTTGAGAACTGTATTCAGACTAATAGAGAGGAGCAAAAAGCGCTGACTATCAGTTCGGCATTGATCACAATAAGACTGGTTTTGATTATATTAATTATATGTTTTTGCGTACCTATAGTTGTAATCGTTGAGCAATACTTTTAATATAAGTTCTGGTAAATGGACCTGAAATCCGGAAAAGTGAAACTAACAGCTCTTAAAGTCGTGTAGTTTTTAATTTTAGGGAAAAGACTTTTTTAGGCAAAAAATTATTTGATTTTATGTATTCATTGAAATATATTTATAAATCTATTTTTGATATTCGTGTGGGACGGATGGCTGACTTTGTTTTAGGTCTTTGCGATCATTAAAATCTATAACAATATATATAAGTTATAACATCTATAATATCGCTAATTATTGCTTTATGTGTTGGTTCGTTGATTCAATAGTTGTAAGACTGAGTGCTTTTCGTATTTTTTCATATTCTTGTTTACTTCAATTGATGAGCGTTGGCTTTACAGGCATTTTATGGTTGTTTACTATTAAAGGCAACACAACCAGAGAAAGGCAACCTTTGTCTCACTGTATATTCGCTTCTTATATATCTATACTCATATATACGCATATATTCCTCTTCTCCCCATTTCCTCAATTATTTGGATAAAGGGGATGGCAATTGGCGGAGGGGTTGCACTCATAAGGACACTCTATCTGCCACCACCCGCTCCATCATTCCAATGTAGAGAATGTATATATTCTTATATATCTATAAATTTGTATGAATGCCATGAGGAATGAGTGGCGAGTAATCACCCCTTGGAAGGGTTCTTAAAAGGAATGGACGAATCCAGTGGTCACTTTATGCCGACTTCAGGGTCAAGGCAACAAATATTCGCCATCAATTGCCAAATAGTGATTGCAAATGAAGATTAGAAGTGAATATTGCTTTAGGGCGTAGGCCGGCGCTCACCACAAACTCTTGCATTGATTTCCAAACAAAATAACCATCGCTTCGAATATCTCCTCCAAAGCGCTATTTATTTCCTAAAATTAAAGTTTTGACAAAACCTTAAATATTTCACATAATTGAGAAGAAATGAGAAAACACTCGAATTTTTCTTCTTTGCTCTCAACTAAACCTCAAAACTAAATACTTCTCTGAATGTAAATCATTTCATGTCTTATACACTCCTAATGCGATCCCTGTCTAAACCCTTTCCTTTCTATTCATTTCAAGATTAATTGATTTTTCGACTAAACTAATAATAATCACATTTTAATTATATTCGAACAAAAGTTCTCAGAACTGAACAAAAGTAATGATAGGGATTCCACTCAATTGTTTTTATCAATATATCATCGATTATATTCCTGGTCGATTTGGTGTCCGTCTATTATTTCAGATAAGATCGCTTTCAACTGTAAAGGACTTATCTATTGGTGTGGTATTCCGTACTCTTTTGTAGAGCGAATGGAAAAATAAAAATGGGATCACTTATTAATCCCAATATAACCACTTAATACATTCAAATGCCTAAAATTCATTTTAATTTCTATTTTAATCACATGCTTTGGCACAACAAAAATTAAAATCTAATCATTTGTCAATTGACTATTTATTGTCACTTTTAATGCATTAATTCTGAAAAATTTGCTTTTTTATCGTTGAGATTTTTTTTTATTCATTTAAAGTAGTGAACCCAAAACTGTCAGAATTGGTTTATTTTGGCTCGAAATTGGTTTGAGACTCAACGCATTGATAAAATTAAGCTTGCTTATTTATGATATGATGACCAAACCTAACTTGAGTCATGTTGTCGACTAAAATGCATACTTCTAGTTTACTTAACGAGTGTAAATTTCTTTTTCAATTTAATCATAATTGACATTTTGAGTTATTTGATTTCAACTTGGTAGAATTTTGGATCATTTTAAGTGATAAATCAGAAAAAATATCAATAAAATATAAATAAGTAAAAAAATATAAACTAATATTTCTTGTGAAGTCTGATTAAAATTGCCAGCCGTGTGCCCCTGTGATGCCCCTCTCCAGTGCCCCCAATCAGCCCTAATTTCTTGGCATCACTCGCATATTGAAAGACTGAAAATTGATTTATATTTAGTAAGCATTAAAAGTGGGAAAATAGTCGACAAAATGGAAGTGAAGTGAAGACCAACAGAAGAGTCAGTCAGAGATGTTTTGAGTGAAAACATTTATTTGAAAAAAGACAGTAAATAATAAAAAGGCGAAAACCAAAAGTCAGGGGAAAGTAAGAGCAGAAGTTTAGTTGAACTGAACAACGATTTATCAAATGGTACCACAAAGTCTCAAATCAAATGTAAATATAGCAGAATTGCTGCTTATTTGCCGGGAAATATATTTGAAATTCAATTAGGATAATTTATATTTGAATGGATGAAATGAAAATCAAGTTCAGAGTTCACTCATGTCTGCATTGATCATACATCAACTTGCAGAATGTGATCGATTAGAGCCTACTTTGTGTACACTATTATCCAATTATTAGTATTCAATGCCAAACATTGGTTCAAAAACACGATTTTTATATCAAAATCAATTCATTTATTGAATGTGCTTTTTGTAGTTGATCAGAATAATTGACAAGCTCAGTAGTCTTTTGGTCATATAACACTCATTCACTTTTATTTACATTCTATTGTTAACAGTATTAACTTGATTGTTTGTCTATGTAGTGATGAACACCGGCAATACTCTTGCATGATTGCTTTGCACAATTAGCAATCATTGTTGTAATTCTTCTCTACCTGTCTCTCGACTCGTGTCAAAACGCCAATGCACTCGACATACACTTATCAGAGCAATTAAAATTAGCTGCCATTTCACGCTCTCACGACTTCTTCGTCTTTTTTCAATTTCATAATAACTTTTTTGACAAAAATTATAAAATAATCGATAAAAATATACCTCTTTATGTCGAATACCAAAAAATGTTTTGCTGTTTAGAGCTTTTAGGAGTTTATTGTTTTGGAACCTCAATGGGAGTCATGTATTTGATGGCTATTATGCGCATTAGATATACCATTGAGATGACAAAAATTGACAATTCCTCACATAATAGCAGTCATTATCTTTTTTAACTTAAAAAATTTTCCTGTCTATCACTAGATTTGGTTTTCTGGTTATTTTATAGACTTTTAGGGAATCAGTTATTCATTCTTCTAATTCTATCTGAATACAGATAAGACCAAGGTGATATTGAATTTGATAGATATTTCATAATTTGTGTTTAGTTTGAATAAAGTCATTTCGATGTAAAATCTGATTGAATGGAAAGTCGCAAAGACTTGAAATAATTATATCTTGGAATCTGTCAATATTTTGAACCAGAAGTTCAAAGAGCCATAATTTGACGTCAAATCCTATGATTTCTTTGTTTGACGAAAATAATTGTGTATTAAATCTAAATATTAGTATTTGTGTTAATAAATTCCATAATAAATTTCTCAGAAGCAATTCAATTAAATGGATGATTTCCACTTCACCAGAAAAGACCGGCTCATAAATGGTTTAAAAGCCAAGATCCCATTTATTCTGGGCAAGCATTTATTCTAGTATTTATTTTTCATTAATAGGAGAGAGAAAGCAAATGCTTGGATGACTTTAATTGGAATAAATATTTTCACAATAAATATTCAAATAAATAATTCCTAAATTTATCTGCGATTTAACCCAATTCTGAGTCGTTTTACTCGAATAGGAAAAGTGGGAAACGATTTATTTTTGTTACCTTTTGTTCATTTATTTAGTCTAAGAAATGGCCATTTAGTCTACTGTTACAGCAGTGAAGGTTGTGCCACAAAAGCATATTATGTCTGAAAAGGAGTGCACAGCCGATAGAACCCTCGTTCAGCACTAAGTCCTAATTCAGCACAGAATTATTTTGGGCCAAATTTTCTGAGTTGTAGAACAAAACAAATTAATCTTTAAACATATTCGTGCAAATGATTGGATCGATTTGCAGGTGCATTGTATCAAACGATATGATTGATATCCCGACCAAACGTCACTTATTTTGCGTTCTTTGCATTCATCATATATTCAACACAAACACACTTTTCTTCTTTAAGCTCTCAATTCATTAAATTTATGGACGTCTTTACTCAAACTCTGATATCATTTACTATCTCTCTATTAATGGGTTTATCGGTCACTCAATTATAATTCGATCCAACTCTTTATCTTTATATTCGTATCCAAAAGATTTCAATCATCTTAATCAATCTGATTCAGTGATGCACAAGGTCAGCTTGCTTTCCAAAAATTTTATAAGAGGTAGTTCGCCATTTTGTTTTCAACTGCTTAAATATAAATCTAAATGAATTCATTTTCTCCTTGATAAGTTCAATTCAGAACTTATTTATCTTTTTGTTACTCATAATATGTGCTTGAAAGTTGAATCTTGAACAATCTTAAATGAATTTTTTTTTATAAATTGATAATTCTTTAAAGTGATAATGATTACATTGATTGTTTATCTAAATCATCTTTCAATTAAAAGCAATGATTTGCTGGAATCAAAGAATTGATTTTTGCAATTCTAATAAAGAAAAAATGGGAAAATCAGGTTTGAAAGTGGAACGATTGGAAAGAGTAAAAGTAAAAGCTTTGGTTATATTTGCATAAAATGGTCAGAATCTGAGTTCAATAATGTTAAGTCAGGTTATAATGAGAAGAGTTTAACAAAAAGGCAATTCAAGCAAAATAATTGTGAATACATTGACTGAAAGAGAGTCAAGAGTTGGAGAGCTTTTGGTTAAATGGCTTTTGTTATGCCTTTAAGGCAATACTCGGCTCAGAACGACACGAACCAAAAGTTTTTACCTGAATATTCAGAATTTTAATCGAAATCAAAAAACATTAATAAACATTGATTTAAACGCATTTCATTAAAATGTTTCTGATGTTTGTGATCACGGATTAAATTTAAACGAAAATTGATTATTAAAACAAAAAACTAATAAAAAACGCTATCAAAAGAGATCAAACAGATTGTGGAAAGGCATAGAAAAGTACGATTGTCTGTACAATTGAAGCGCTAATAAAAAAATTTGATAAATTAATGATAAAAGTCGAGAACGTGATTATCATTTATTGTGATATTAGTAGAGCAGAGTTTAAGTGAAGAAATTGCTCTTAAATTAGTTATACATTTAATAATCAATGCATTGGTGAGGGTATAGACTGATAGACCCGATGGACCTCCTGTTGACTCTCAAATCACGACTGAATTCTATATGTTTTTTGCAACTGATTGCCATTTACTATACATTAAAAATTAGATAAATATTTTGCAAAAGTTATTTATTCAGTTATTATCTCTTGGAATCGAAGCACCGCCTCTTTTATATGTATAATCAATGAGAGCCTGATTCTGGCCTTTTCTGATTCATGAGAAAAATAAGAAACATTTTATTCGAAGATTAGTTTTCTTAAAGTGTAATCAATTACATTTATTAATTTGAAATTTTACTAATTTTTCGTTGCAATAAATTATTGTTGAATTTGTTGTCATCACAACATTTCTTTACTTTGCTTTCCATACAAAGTCTATTTCGTGAGACTTTAAACTCGATTTCAATATTTAGTTAATTATTTAGTTTTGATTTTTCTAATAAATGAATTGACTTTTCAAAAGACTTTCAATGATTAATGCAATTCATTATTAGGATTCTGGAAAACAAATGTTCTTCAACTTTGATTTGATTTTGCATTTTTCTGAGTAAATATGAACTTGTAACTTTCATAACTGATTTGATTCTTATTAATTTAGTCCAATCAGGAAGACGAGGAGGATTTGCATGAATCGGAATTTGATTCTGAAGACGAGATGAGAATCAATTCAATGAATTCATTGAATTCGATCTCAGCTCTCAATTCAATGAATGCATTGAACAGAATTAAAATGGAAGACATCAAAGATCAGAGGGACACCAGGGAAGATATATTGTCCCGATTTAGGCAGCACGACATGGATGATAGGGAGCGGGAAGAGATCGAACGCGAATTCAAGAACTCCAGGTCCCAACAGGAACTGCTTGCAAACCTTCAAAGACAAATGGCTGCGGCCAACGTCTTGGCTGCAGGACTGCCAACTGCGGCCCATTTTGCAGGACTGGCCGCGTCTGTTGTATCTTCCAATACGGGGGCACTTCCATTAAATACAGTGACCAGTTCCGCCAACCTAACAAGTATGGCACCCACTTCTACATTAATGTCAAGTTCCTCTCCATCGGGCGCTTCTGGTTCTTCGGGCCCGTCATCTTCACCAGCGATTCAAAGTATAGAAGCCGGAAAGGGTTATACCTTTGAAGAACAGTTCAAACAGGTTTGACATTTTCCATACAAATCGTAAACTTTTATGAAAAATTAAAGAGAGATTACGTCTACTAATAATCTTGGTTATAAAAAATTAAGCACTGTAACTTGGGTAAATATTTAGAGAAAATTCATTCATATAGTATTTACAGTATATACAGAACGTGTTATAAGAATTTGATGCATAAAGTGTTTAATGACTCAAAAGAGTAATTAAATTAATATTTTTTACGAAAATTATCAAAAAAGAAGAGTTTAATTGTGTTTAATAGCGGGTATGAAGTGAGTAATAGACGCCTATCATTGTCTGAGCAAAGTTGTTGTGTTCAACTCAACTACAAATTAGCCATACCTGAAGACCTGTTTGCCACCGCCAGCACCAGTAGTGTTTCCATAAGTAGGAGTAGATTATTCTTCAGTGGCGTAATATTTAACTTGAAGTTTGAGGTTAAAGTTTTTATAATATTTTCCAAATTAAATGATTGTCTGTTTTATTCCCAACACATGAGTTTATTTTGAAACACTTTTTAGTTGTCGTTCGCATTCATTCATCTGTTTTTTCTCTCTCTCTCTCTCTCTCTCTATGTTTTTTGTTTTGTCTTTTCTCCAAATAAATGTTTATCCGAGAATATAATGCAATCACAATATTATTCGCATATTTTATGCTTAATATGCGAGGAATGGCTTTAAAAAATGAACTCCGATCAGACTTTACTACACCTTTTGTAAACAAAACATTCAGTATTATTCTCGCCAAGTAAGATTAGAGACAGGGGTGGGGTGGGCTCAGACCCAGTCAAGGAATAACAGAACATTATAACATTGGCACTGCACTCACTGGCATTGATTTGGATGTGTGCTCGCATTGCATACATTGCCATACATTGCAAGGGATTGCATGTTAGCAAAAGGTTTTTTTAAACTCAGTTTATTATGAACTGTCTGCGAATATGTCGGCCACCCCGAGCGAGTTTGTTTTCCAGTGATGAATGATCCCTCTCTTTCTATAATAATGCTCTCTCGCATCTCATCTCTAATCAAATGCTTGTCTTTCAAATGCTTTATTTGAACAAAATATAAATATACAAAAAAATTAGTGAATACTTACATCAAATACATTAGTCTCTAAAGAAGAAACTCATTTCAATAGTAATATAAGTTTTTTAGTATTTGCCAATCGATCTCTTCTCAAGTTGTCATTTAATTATAAAAATATCCAATTATTTAAATCTAATCATTCTTTGATTTCAAGAGAACATCAATTTATTTATCTTTTTTTCGCATTTGAATGCAAATATCTTAATCTCAATAAACTTGTCTTTGAGTGCTTCCAATGGATTGAAGGCTCCAAAGCTCTCAATTATATGTATAGCCAATAGTCTTATTAATAATTAAGTTCATTGATTAAATAAGACAATTGATGTCATAATCATTGAAAATTCAAGTCCTTCTAATAGCAATAGATTCGAGTTAATATTAAATCAGGTTATTTCAGTCTATGGAATCTATTTGTGAATTGAAATACTAGTTTATTCATGGAATTAACGTTTTATTAAATTCAAAAACATAATAAATTAAGCAATTGTTTGCCTAAAAATCTCATTTGAATTAATGTTTGTTTGTATGGTTCGCCAAAAAATTGAAATTCAAGTGCTTTTAGAATTTATTAATAATTTATTGCAATTATATATCGAATGTTTCAATAAATTCCTAGAAATGAGTTTTTGCAGAAATGCCTTAATTATGGTCTTTAATGGCAATTCAAACGACAAAACCGAAGGCTTTTTTGATAAAATAATTCCGAATAAATTTATTCCAAAATAATGAATAATTTATTTACTGGTTATTGTCAAAGAATCATTAGATCCGAAGTAAAATTCCCATTTTATGATTGAAATGCATTTCACAATCACATTAAAACTTGAAGGATTAGTTTTGCTTAATTCAGTCATTGTTTAATTGAGAAAATATTAATATACTTGACTCGAATTCATCACATCCTTATTTAATTCTTATTTTTCATTAAGTAATGTTTTCGATTCAATGAAAAACTTGGAAATTTATGATGAAAAGAGTGGGGTTTCCATCACAAGTCTATTTGATTAAACTGAACAATGAGTCGAAACAAATATTGAAATAAATTGAGTCATAATATTAATATTTTTATTGAATCCTTGAATCCAATTAACGCATTAATTAAATTTACGAATAATTTTAAGATCTATGAAATTAATTTCCATCGAAGCGATAATAATTGAAATATTAATTCCTTATAATAATGAAATATTCCGGGTATTTCTACTCTTCATCAATAGTGTTTGGGATATTTTTCTCAAGAAACAGAATAAGTAAAATATGTTGCGATGAATGAATAGGATGTTTGAATGGGTTAAGTAATCATCGCATACATCACTAACTTGTGAGCATTAGTGCCAATACTTAACAGTGTTTACTGTTTGTTGAATACAACGCCTCTGAGTTCCAAAGCCATGAACTTTAAATTTATTTAGTATTCATTAACCTTTTTGTGTTTGTATCAAGATTATTTTCAAAGTGTTAAACAATTTATCAAATTATCTGAGCTTTTTTCAAAGATATCTTGTTGAATGAGACAGGCTTTTGGATTAGGGCAAAACAGGCAGATAGAGTGGCATAAAATATTCATTTAGTTTGACTACTGGTATATGTTTGTCAAGTTTTCTCTCTTTCTTTTTTAAATCTCATCTAATCGTAGAGACATTTAATCTATTTTTGGTTTATCGCCACTAAAACTGCGAAACACTCGTCAGACTCTATCATATAAGGAAATAGTGATGCATATGTTGGGCAAATGTGTGCACAAAACAGCCTCACTTACACCACCCAATTGTGCTGTTGTGTATGCAGTCTTAATGCCAGTTGTGTATAGCGTGCACTTGTGTTATATTTGTGACGCGTGCCTTCTATTATGCAGGTCTCCCCTCATCCCGGTATCCCTCTCATCGAATTCCGTTAGAGTCAGTCGTCTGACTTGTCTCAGTCTCATTGAGTCCGTCTCAGTCGGTCTCAGTCCAGATGCAAAATTGATTACATAAATTCATACTTCTCCACAATACACTCTTTTTCACCATTCATCTGACACTTCATTCAAATATAATTATCAAAATCCTAGTATTGAACAAATATTTGATAGGTTAGCAGTCACCCCATGTCCGTCAATTTGCAACTTTAGTAGCCGTTCTTGTTTTGATCCATACTTCGAGCTTTCAATAAAAAGTATTTCTCTTATCTGTTGTCGTAAATAAGCAATATTTCATAAACTGATTTTCCAATGCGTTTGACTTATGATTTACAGCCATTCATATATCTATTTGTGCGGTAATTAAAGCAAACATTAATATAATTATTGGGAAATGTGGTAAACTCCTATTTGAGTTATGAAATGGTCACGACTTGCGAAACAGTGCTCTGAGTCAGGCTTTTGACAAAAAGAAGTCACTGCATGGGTTCAAAAGCAAGTGGAAGGCCATTCGTGCCATTCTTTTATTCGATACTTTGCAATCGCTAAGAAATGTTAACTTTTGGCTTCAAATGAAAGATGGAATAACTGTTGTGCACTCAAAGTAACTGTTTTTTCTGCTAGTTGAACATTTATTTTGTCGAAAAATAAACTCGTCGTTCAATTTATTAAAGAATTTTCATAATTAAAGAAGTATTCAATCGGATGATAATGATTGTATTTAATTATGAAAAGCAATTAAAATGCAATACTTAAAGGAATGAACTGATTGTTAATTATATGTCTCTATTGATAAATAATCCATAAGTTATTGAAAATATTAATATTTGATCGCAAGAGTTGACAATTATTTCACTTCAATGAATAGAAATATCAATTTATTTAATGAATTTTGAAATAATAAAACACATTTTGTTCACTAATTATGTTTTAAAAAATGATAATAATTCTCAAAACTAATAACAAAAGAACTATTTATTGATTAGATTTTTCACAAATTGATTTTCCTAGCAAATAATTATAGCTATGATTTCCTTTGCGATCGTTTAATATTATGAAGTCATGTCTGAACGATATCTTAATTTTTTTTTCTTTCGCTTACCGGTGAATAACAGCGATTAAAATACCGATAAGAAAATCATAAAATGTTTTTTGCTCTCAAATTACTAATCAAAAAGTATCGAAAAAATGTCACAGAAATGGTTGAATACAATATCTAAAACACAATCTCCATTTACGCCAATTCATCAGTTTTTATAATTATTCTGTTTTTATTGCTTTTCGTGAGACTTGCAGATGAAAGCCATTAGAAATAATATCCAGCTAATAGGGATGGCTGGCTGACAACATTTGTATTTTACAATGTAATTTACAAGACCAAAATTTGCTTGACAATATGAAAAAACGCCGTTGTCTATGAAATAATTTTTTTTATTTATGCAACAAATATTGAATTGAAATGAAATAAAATTTTCTTTTAAATTAAAAATTAAGTAAAAAATGAGTAAACGTCAAACACTTTAATCTCGTGTTTGGGAGTAGTTTTCAAAACTATTAACTATTCAAATTAATTCTGGTCTACTGATATCTAATTGTCAATGTGCTAATATTCTCAATTTCAATTTTATCTAGCAGATCCTGATTATGAACCTCCAAATTAATAAGATAATGAGTGTGAAATTGCCCCAGATTGATAAACCAACTAAACATTCTGCTTCCAATCAAATTAATAAAACTTTTCAACTTTGTTAAAACAAAATTTTACTTGCGCTTAAAAATAGAATACGAATATGAACTTGGTAACAGATTTTTTCTCTATTTGATTCGTTTCATTAAAAATTATTTCAAATATTATCTAATTAATAAATTGAAAAAATATTTGTTTATTGTGTTGACTAATTCGTGAGCAGATATTTGGTTTGAATCAAACTTTGATTATTTTATGACATCAATAGATTGCAATCAATTCATTAAATCATGACTTGTTTTTCATCATAACTTAAACAACTATTTATCATAAGTTCTCTAACTTTTTATCAATTATATTATCGAATTCAAAATGAAGTTTCTTTATGTCTGATAACTCTGAAACAAAATTACTAAACGTGAGATTTTTTATGAAGATTTTTAAAATTAAATTTCAACAGACATGTGCAAGGTTCGTAACCCAAGGGGGACTCATTCTCAGACCAAAATCTAGGGGGATATAGGTGGCTATTTTTTAAAAATGGCAGCAGAAAATGGTGACCGGAAGCCGCCATTTTGTTCTTAAATGCGCTTATTTTCTGATTTAAAAGCGTTAATTAGCTTAGTTAAGCCATAATTCAAGTTACAATGCTAAATTTCTTGAAATAAGGGACAAAATAGCCGACACTTTGGTCGCCATTACTAAAAAAATGGCAAGTTTTGGATCGCCATTACTGAAAAATGGCAATTTTCGAGAGGGGTCAGTTTCTCTGCGTTTTTATGGGACAATTTTTTCAAACCTATGGGGATAAATCACTAAATTTCAAACCTAGGGGGGATAATTCGAAAAATCCTCCCTTGCACATGCCTGAATCTCACAAATATTTGAGTTAGATTCAGTTATTGAACAATTCCTTTAAATGCATATTTCTATATGTTTTGGATCAGATGATGGCTATAAGAAGGAGATCTACCCTGAAACCTTCTGAAAGTAGCTCTTAAATTAAATAATCTAGTTTATTTAAATAATTTGAGCTATTATCCTTATTGCCGTTTGTCTGACAGCATCAGAGATCAGTACCAGAGCGTGAATATTATGTCAATAAGTTACATTTTGAATTATTCATTTTTAATAAGTTTCAATTGATTCGAAAATTATTGAAATGCTGTCGAAAATTCAGTTTAATCTTCCGAAAAGTATTTATATATTCCAAAAATATATCATTTGAGAAATTCTTTGCTCTAATAAATACAAATTAATTTGGAAAAACATTATTAAATAAATTCAACTTTAAACGAAAACTTACAAGTTAATAATTAATTTCTGGAATTTTTTTTTACTCAAACAAAAGTATTGCAAAGAATTTTTCAATGAATAAAATTTTCACGTTTTTCACATTAAATGAAAAATCAATTAAATTGAAACAAAAATTGAATTCTTATAAATCAAAGATAACCGAAATATTTTTTTATGTAATCGACCATAGATTGAATGGTTAGTTTACAATCTATCACAATTTACATTTAATTGAAATCAATCATAGACAAATCTATTAGATAGATCCTGTTAGCACATTCAAATTGTTTAAGTATTTAATGAACTAGTTACTAGATGTTATTGTTCAATAGTTATTCTATATTTGTCTGATATTTTGGTCAATTAAAAGTAATTTCAAAATTAATGCTTTTATTTTTGTTCTGGTTTAATGTGTTTCATAAGGATGCCGGTGCTTATTTACAAGCAGGAGTAGACGCTCGCGTGGACACCACACTTGTATATTACTACTCGATAGGATCATCCGCTCTGAAAACTGAGAGTTTATATGCAATGAATGTTTCGCTCTTTTCATTCACTCTATGCATGAATGAAATCATTTCATACGACATGACTTCAGATTATTTCTATGAAGAGATGTCTGAAAAGTCGTCTCTTTTTTTAGTCACGATTATCGAAAACAAATATTAAGAGAACCAAGAGCTCAATTTTAAGGACTCTTTCGAGCAAAAGTCAATGTCTGAAAACTTTTTAAAATTTAAAATCATAGCAACAAAATATAATTTAAGTCAACCCTTTAAACCCTTCAAGTATTAAGAAAACTTGATAGATATGTCATTTGTCGCTCAAATATCCAGAACAGAAATTATCCGAATTTTTAAGATAACAAAGACTTTAAAATAGATTCAATGCATTAATGAGTGCAATAAATATGAGCCAAAGTAGTGACGAGTGTCTGACAAAAGGAGATCTCAAATCAATTGATTAGATAATGGACTTAATTTGAAAGTCATTGTTATTCAGAAACTGAAATAAAATACTAAACTGAAAAAACAATCATTGATTTTCTTTCATCAATTCAATCGAAAGCCAATTAAATTGAAAAAAATTCTTCGCAAAAGTATAAAAATATTTAGTAATTAAAACTCAAACCAAGTTTTCGCTGAAAAGTACAGAGAAAAGGGTTGTAGGAACCGATCGGTCGGAATGTATTGTCCTCCGGCTATAACTATAGATGAATCGCTTTTCTTTAATTTTGTTCACAAAATAATCGGATAAAAGTTTTTGAATAAAAAAATGTTCAAAATATGAATTATTCGAATTAATTTTGTTCTGAAAATTGAATCTTTGAGTTATTCTTTGAAAAGCGATGGTTCTGTTGAATAAATCTCTTTTGAAAAAAAATCAGATTAATTTGAAATTTTAAAGTCAGATGTATTTTGATATAAATCTTCTGCATTAAGGAGAATTTATTTTGAAATTTTCGGTCTTTAGTTTCTTTTCGGTACTGAAAGCCAACGATTTATATTTTGGACCAAAATTTATTAGAATTTTGGCGAACCATTAAATTTAAAACTGATTTGAAATTCTATATATTTAATGAAAGTTTCAAATGAGATGAGAACAAAAGTAAGCCATTGATTCAGAGCCAATAACTACCTGCCAGAGCAGTGCCGGTGCAGTGCCAATAGTAGTGTTGCCGATGTGTCACTTCCATAATGTACTGCTGTGTGAACTGGTCTCCAGATGCCGGCCAACTGTGCGCTCGTTCTTTCTTTGAGCGAAACGCAGATTACATTTAAGTCGATTCTAAGAAAAACGAACCTCAACTTCATTCTCGATTAGCCATAATTTTAGTTCCTTGTGCCCAATGAATGCTCAATGAAATTTGGGAGACCATCCACCAAATAATAATCCCAAACTAAATTATAACAAAACAACTCAACGGATAATTACAGTCATAACATAGAACTGAAAATTCGTTTGAAAATGAGTTAAAATCACGTAAAAATTTTAACAAACTTTTGCTCATTTCGTTCGATAAGAACTAAAATTACTTTCCGAAGAATTTTTCTGTTTAGTAAAAAAAGGAATCAATACTTTTGAATATATTTATAAGAATTCTTTTCGTCAAATATTACCCGAACTCCACCTAAACTTAACTCAGATTAATGTCATCGGAAAAGTCTAAAGAATTGAAGAGCGGATCAGTCGCTTAAACTTACATAAAATCATTAGTACTTTTTTTTGTAGGACTGGGCAGAATATGATCTCTCTTTCCAACTCTCATAACTTTATTACAATTTCCTTTGAAACAGATTTCAGATACATATCTGAAATATTAAAAATTCGTTCAAATGCCGGCACCTTTTGAACTAATAAATTGGATTTTCAACTATTAAAAACTGTCTTCTGATGAAAATATCATATTTTATTAGTAGAATATTTTACTCTTTGTTCGGCTCAAACATCAAATATTTGATTATTCAAAGAATTTATGAAAAGCCAAAAACAAAATAAACTTAAAAAGAATCGATTTAGAAATCATTGTATAGATTATAAATTCGTCATCTTTTGGCTTATTTTCATCTTTTTTTAATAAAAATAAAAAATGAATATTTTTTTATTCTTGTTGAAAAATCACAACTTATTTGAAAAATAAATCGATTTATTTATTGAATATAAAGTGAATGTAATCTCTGTTTAATTTATTCCCAAATCTTTAGATTTGAAATATGATAGTAATCAGTCACATAAATTAATGCTCCAGGTCAAATTAATGCAAATCTCATCAATCGCGGCGTGTACTCCATGTCCGCCGTGTCTGTCATATTCCGTAATTTAGATTCTTTCAAATCTAATGTCGACTAATTTTTTGATATTTTGTATCTTTTAAGACTAATATTATTATTTTTTTGATATTTATTTTGATTAATCGTTTTGATAGCTCTACGAATTGAGTGATGACCCAAAGAGAAAGGAATTTCTCGACGATCTCTTCTCATTCATGCAGAAAAGAGGTAAGACTCCAGGTATACATTATATTGACTTTTTATTTCTTGCTTTTAACTATTAATCTTATCATCATTTAAAACGTCTATCGACGCCATTAAAATATATGCTAACATTTGATCCATGACTTCAGACTCTTTTAATCAATATTCAAATTGTCGTCTTTTCATTCATTCTGATCTCGCGTTCAAAAATAATCCATTGCCAGCAATCCATCCAATCCGAGCAATCCATCCAATCCGAGCAATACATTCAATCGATTATAATTTAAATTACATTAAAATGAAAAGCTTTAATCATTAGATCTTTAATACTTTACTATAGTTTTTATTATAAATGTACATAAATTTGAATTTGACATTAAGTTTAAGTAATAATGTGATGATTATATTGACGACAATATACAGCATATGCCGGCTCTTGAGATACGCCCTTTTCCGGAGCATTCGTACAAAAATTTTACTAATTTAGTGGGATTTTCACTAAATTTTGAAGTCATTTCTTTTTTTGCGTGTTTGACAAATGAATATTATATAGAAATGAGCCGAACGTATGTCAGTATAAGCGGTCAGAGTTTTCATTGATTTTCAAACATATCCTGAGACCAATCCTTAATTAGATACTGAATGGACAGACCTTATGTTAAAAGCAAATTATTTGCAAAACACACATCGATTACCTGTTCTTTTGTGCTCAAACATTATTTATGAGTTTGAATATTAGCGAATCCATTAGCGCTTCGGATAATCACTATTTCAAACCATATATTTTCACTAAATATTTTTT
>JAQIWP010000872.1:0-19259 GCA_034695525.1 Euzetes globulus | reverse complement strand
CCATCATTTGTTATAAATTGTTATTAAAATTCAATTAATTGAATATTCATTCAATTTTAAAAATAATAATTTCAATATTCCTTACAAATAAAAATCAATTGTATAGTTCAAAATAGCTGGATATTTAACTTGCTCATATTATTTTCCTCTGATCAAGTTACATAAATAATAACAATAGGAGTGTTTTAAATTCCTTTCAGTCTTATATAATTTGTCAAGTTCAATTATATTTATTAAGTGATCTTGAATAAAAAACAATAAATTCTTTAAAGTCTTTGGGAATGTGTCAAATGAAAGCAAAGGTCAGTCAATAAATGTAATAATTATTCAATAGAATTCATAATAAATGATCTTGTTAAGTAAGTGTAGAGAATGGAGGCACAATGCAGTGCCGGGACCGGAGCCAGACTCAACATTATGGTAACCCAAGTTGTGTTCTGTTGACTCAGTTTGTCTGCTAATAATGTGTGTTATTCATCATATAATACAGATTTGGATTGAATTACATTTGCAATAATTGAGTGGTTGTTAGCAATGGCTCGAAGGGAAGGAAACTTTAATTGAACAAAACTTTTCTCCACTCAAGAGTTTGTTGGACTTTCATTAAACATATTTTTGCTATTTTTTCTTATCGGTTGTTAATTATTGCTAACTATTAGCATTGTCTGACTTTTCGATCGCTAAACAATCCATCTATTGCTCGATTCAATTTTAACAATAAGTGATAAATACCTGGATTGTCTCCATTGGGCTCACACACAAAGCGTTGTTCTGTGCGCTTACTATCATCGCTATTCAATTCTAACCTCAATTAATGGGTCAATAAAAGAAATATTTTCTTCAGTAATCATTTCAAAGGAAAAATATGGCTCAAAGTCCGCCTAATTAGCTCATAAGGGGCTCATATGGGGAGCCGACATTCAATCACTATTTTCAATGAATCATAAGATTGAAAATAGGAAAGGACTACAGAAACGGACTGAATGACGAACTGTTCTTAAAATAATCTTACAACATCCGAATAAATTAAATAGTCTGACTTATTTTCTTTTCCTTAAACTTTATTCCCTGTTTTATTCCATTTTATTATTATCAAAGATCGAGGACATATTAAAATGACTGGAATTTTCTATTCAGAAATAGTATTATATTTTTGCTATTACTTGATATAACAGGAATAACCAAGGTCAATATTTAATGCAAATAATGCTTTCTGATTAGAAAGTTTTCAAATTTTTATCAATTCAGACCTGGTAATTTGTGTTATTGGCAGGAAGTAAGTATCAGGGAGAATGTATTAAGAATTTATTCTAATTCCAGGTCAAACTAAACTCTAAGAACTTGGATATTATCGAACTGAATGACAGTTTTCCTATTAATTAATAGAAAGACGATTAAAGAATTAGACGGCGTCTGAAGATTCACAGAAGTTATCTTTACTCAAGTATTATATCATAAAATAATCAGTAAAGGAGTAGCAAGGTCTTCATAGACAAAAAATTGATGACATTTAGAAAAATTATCTGTAGACGAAAAGATGCAACCTGCAACCATTATTCTTCTCTGACATTCTACTAAATAGATGATTTTTTGAGATAAAGACAAAGTAACAAGTTGACTGATTTAAGTTGACGACAAATTCCTGTCATTTTTTTTAGTATTCAGGACCTTTTCATCTGATCGAAAATTATAAAGGGCTATTGAAATTCAAGCTAACACCCTAGATGATTTGAACTTTAACTTAAATGTCAAAGAATATGATTGAAAAATAGAACAAAAATGCAAAGAATGTCTTCCTTAAGCTATAAGAGATAAAAACAATTAAAACAATCCAATGAATAAAACAATTAAATAGAAATTTTACTCTTTTGAAACAATAATGAGTTCTAATAATTGAATCGATTGTATGTGAAAACCAATAAACTATTTGAATGATAAATCGGTTCTGATTTATGATTAGAGTTCTGATCTGTTTTCAGACACAACTACCAACTAATCCAAAAACAAATAATAATTTGATAACTTCTATCATTTCGACGATAATATTATTTTTAAATTAATCTAATATTTTTCGATTTGCCTTTACTTTCGAATAGAATAGAAAGAGACAAATGGTTCGTGCAATCAATGCGAACAATGAGTCTTCAAGTGGTCCACAAATGTTGTCATTTGGATAACAATATCTAATCGCTATTAAGTACCGATAAAATTACTTTTATTATGCGATTGTATTATAGTTTTATTGTTATTTTTGGAGACCTTCCGAAGTGATCATCACGTAATGCAAGTGAATCACTCTTTACCAGTGATTTTTCCATCTCAAGAATTTCATTCATTATATGCAAGGGTGTACTCCAATAAATTTATATAAATAAGATAGTCAAGTTATATTCATATAAAACTTAATGACTTATTTTATCTTTCAAGTTATCGATTTTCAAACTGCTAGAGCCTTTAGTATAGAACCATCAGATAAGTAGAAACTATTATGCTTCAATAGCTTATAAGCTTGTTACTTACTGAAACTATCTTTTTATTCAAACTCTTTAAAAAGTCTGATAAATTCAAGATAATTTTAGAGACAAATTAAGATAATAGATTTAACATAGCTTGCTGATTGAATGCATTGATCAGGGTATTGCGTAATAGAATGAATGTTTGTGCCCTCACGCGTCGCTTACATTAGTTATTCAATCAGTTTGTTATTCAGATTATCGGTTTGCTATAAAAAGTGTAAGTTTTTTAAGTAGAAACATAGTAATTCACAGATTAACAGGATATTTCAATCAAGATAGTTATGAAGGCTCAATCGCCTAAGTAATTGTTTGCTGACAATCTGTCAGAAATTAATGACAGGCAATTTTTCTTGTATTTAAACGCGAATTTCTATTTAGTTGAAATTCTTTATTAAATTCTACATTACCATGTTATCTTTAGAAGTCCTTTCTTTCCCCTTTTGCAATAATATTTTCCAGTGCCAGGAATACATTATCGAATCATTTGACAAATCAGATGACAAATATAAAGATCAGATTAAATGAGAAATGAGTTTTCATTTGTTTCAAATCGCTGGGAGATATTTTGTGTCCATTATTCTCGTACTAAACAATTGAATCAAATTTCAACAATTAATTCAATGTCAGCCAAAAATATCAAACTTCACGTCAATTCAATAGTTATTGAAATCGCAAAACTTTCCATTTTTATTATTAATTGACAGATTGCCCAGGCAAACCCTGATTTGTATTTTCTATTTAGCAGAAATACAACATGCTACATTAAAATGTATTTTTTTTAATAATTAAAGAGTTATGAAATGCAAAATTTTTCATTGTTATTATTTTTTAATTGAAAGATATAAAATTTGCCTGGACAATGCTCAATGCTAGTTATTGTAAGCTTAGCTTTTATTCAAACTTGAAACTTTTGAAATTTTGTTTTTTAATTAAAACAATAAATATAAATGAATTTATGAAATTATTTAGATATTTGGAAATGGGGTTTCATTGCAGAGCTAAATTTGAAACTGAACTTAGCCCTTTTAATACTATTTTGTGTTGAAACATAAAAATTCTAAAAATTATTTACTAAATTACATCTTGTGAATCTGCAAATTGACTAGAATTGGCCAGAATAATTTTTAGGCCAAAAATTATTGAAAAATGTTTTAAAATGTTGCGACAATTTTTCAATTTGACTTCACTGTTGCAAAGATGTTTGAGCACTAATTCTAAACTATTTAATATAGCACTTATGCAGTGCCAATCATATTCTTCAAATGCAAGCACAGTTCCGAATACAATACTGAGACGACTAGAGTGACTAGATCTACTTGATTATCAAAGATAATATTTGATTTCACGTTCATTTTCCAACTCCTCCTCAATGTTTATCAAGAAGAAGGAAAGCACTTGATTTTAGTTTAGCTTTGTTTTTATGAGAAATTTTAAGAGAAAACAACAAATTCTTCAGAATTGTAGACAAAATAAATAATTGGCAAAAATATTTTAATGAATGCAAACTTATTGACTGTTTTTTGACCTAATAATTGAAAACAATGTAAATAAACAATTTTTGAATTAATTGCAACGAATTTAAGGCATTTATTTAAACGAATTGAAAAGTATTGAAGTCACAAAATCTAATGAAAAATTGCTTTAAGTTTAATTAATAAATTTTTGATATTTAATGCTAAAATAAACATCTACTTGGTAACTCCTTGATTTTTTATTACCAATTCCTTGATTTGCAATAGAAGACCTGGTCACACTAGAGACTACAAATGATAAGATTGTTTTTATAAAATAAATAAAAATTTTAGTTATTAACAGACTTACAAGAATAACCAATAATCAATATAAATAATAGCAAGTGTAATTAATTGTTTAACTCAAATCTCTTCAATGAACTTCTAAATTCTGATTCAACATGGAGTATTAGGAAAGAGTGTACATTCCTATATTATAATTACTACCATATTTGAAATTTTAAGACATCTGTTTACTCAAAGAATAATTATTAATTGAAAAACAATTGAAACGCAAGTAATATAAATAAACTAAAATGAGTGGTAAAACAATCAAATTATTGGCCTTTTTTGTCACAATGGGTGAATTATTCAACAAAAATGCATATTTTACAAATATCTTGATAACTTTATTTTCAAAGCCGTCTCAATAAGTGTTGGACAGGCCTCAAATGAGACGACCACCTTTAAGCCAATTGACTTTGAAAAGGCCAAGGAGGATATAATCTCCAATATCAAGAAACAATACAAAGTCCTAAAAAATATGACCGAGGATTTTCAAAAAGTTTTTGCTAATGAAACGAAACAGGCCAAGGGGCTCTATAGAGACTTGGCTGAAAGTATAAGCTGGTATTTTCGAGAGCCTTCAGATAACGAAACAGTTGGACTTGATAAGATCCTGAACAAATTCTATCCTTTCGGAGGATCAGAAAGCGAATATATAGACAATTATGACAAAATGGACGAGTTTTGCAAGTAATTTGTCTTTTTAAAAACCTTTCTACCCACCTCATATGCTTAATCGATAAACAAATAATTTCCATGATGATTCTAATTTAAGAACACATAGTGATCATTTAAAATCACTGAGAAGCTGGATTCGTCGTAAATATAGCACCAGTGTAATCGTTCAGGTGTCTCTCAATCTGATTCTCAGCAAAATTGACGACAATATTAACCACTTTTGTAGTTCTCCCGCATATACAGAAGAATACATCAATAATGTCAAAAAGATCAAGGAGATCAATAATAAACTTGTTCCAGTTAGAGAACAGCTCTTTGATGCTACAAATTACATAAAGAACTCGACTTATAAACTGCCAAAAGTGGGACGTTTCTGCTGGTTCGTTGAACTTGATCATTTTATATTAATTCTGATAACATTTTTATTTGAAGCGCATTCTGGAACTTCACAAAAGAGTTGAAAATTAATCTCAAGGATTCGACGGCCGCCAACTTTACCATAAACCTAACAAAGACCTACTTCTCGAGTGCAACTGATTACCTGTGCTACTTCTATCCGGAAGGCTCATCTATTTGTAAAGATGAGCCCATATCACCGAAATCTCAACATAAATACTTGTCTATAATCATGGATATGGTGGTCACATTGAGTGAAGTAGTCGTTTAATAAGGAATAACAGCTTTCAATCATTTAATATATGATATTCTATTTAAATATATTTAATTGAATGATATTAATTCTATTAAATCAATAAATAACTTAAATTTAAATAAATTTAAGTATGAATATATGTTCTAGCCTCTAAGCCAATACATTCTTTATATTAACTGACAAAATATTGAATTCTCCAATAATGAGTGGAAAAAGCATCTTCTCAAAGCTCTGTTAATTAATTGAAATACTAATTTCGGAGAATATATGAGAGATGTTTGCCTCGGAAGGGGGTGGTGTGGGGCATTTTCAGTTTACGGGGTAATCGAAATACAGCCCCCTATTGCTCACCTCTGATTTAAATATTTTTCGCTCAAGATACAAATAATTTTGGTTGGAAAATGTTCTAAAATTTTTTCGAGAAAGTTTCTTAGAAATTTTCTTTATGCCATCTCAAGTAACATCGCATCTTTGGATCCCCAACTATTCCATTAGGGAACACCTGTTATTGTTTTGTTTTATTTCGCTAAATTTTACCAAACCTTAACCGACTAAACATATTTGAATTTGAACATAAAATTCGCATAATTTTGAAAATAATTAGAAATAGATGTCATTTTTATTTCTTTCATTAAGTTTCTGATAAAATTGGTTTCAAAAATTAAATGAAATCGATATTTAATTTGAAATTAATAGCTGAATGAAAATTCAGAACAAATTTTTTTGAACTTAATATTTTCTTTAAAAAGCCATTATTTTATTGTTTATTATTATTTTTATTTACAAATAATTAATACAATTTATTAAATTAATCTCTGCTTTGTTTGAAATTTAATTGTTTGGGAGTGACCATGCTGATTTTGAGGGTCTCACTGTTGCTAGCGTTAATCAGTTAAGTCAAAATATTTCAAGTTTGATCAATTTAATTAAACTTTCAATTAACTAAACAATAGCTTTGACTATTCAAAGAAGTACAAAGAAGCAAACAGACTTGAGTGATTGGTTTCAAAATATCATTGATGACCAAGCAGATGCTATTGCTAAGGCTAAACGGAACATCATAAGCGGGGCCAAGTCATGGCTCATCGTAGAGCCAACCGAAAGGGAAACCATATATGTGGACAAAGCCATGTGTTCAATGTTCAGCATCGGAACAGACAATCTGCTGGATACTGTTAGAGAATTCGAAGAATTTTGCCGGTATTTCATTTTCATTTACATTGATTGAATACTTAAATTATTGATATTTGACCTGGTTAAGAGAACGTGACGATTTTCTTGTTGAAATAGCAGCCTGGGTTATTAGGAAATATACCTTTCATATCAATATAAGGGCGTTTGTGAGCATTTTATTGTATAATATGCGACAGAAAAACAACTTATACTGTGCTGACGATAATTTCCGAAAAAGTTACGTCAATTTCACCGAACATTTGACTTCAATTAATTCCAAATTGAGTTCAATTCGCTTCCAATTTATCGACACTTTGGTCGCAATTCAAAAGTCTAAAATAGGAGTGACCAAGATTCCTAACTTTTGCTGGTTAGATTCCCAATTCTGGGATCGAAAATAATTCAAATTTATCTATTCTATTTCTTATAGTGGTTATTGGCGTTACAGAAACCACACCATCGAAGCAATTGATCCAACGATTTCAGATTTAAGGCATTTTGTCAAAGATATGATGGACTCATTCTTCTCGGATAGTATACATCTCGTGTGCCTCCCTTTCAGGGAAAAATTCACCAGCATCTGCTCATACTATCCAGTTGGCCATGGTCAAGGCCACATACGCCAATCGATTCTGATGAACATGATCAATGCCATTTCAAAAATTACATACATTGCATTCTGATTCTGATATTGGAACTAGACAGATTTTCTATTAAGTTCTTCTATGTTTACTAAATAAATAAATTCAATTGAAAATTTTATACTTGGTTTTATAAAATGCAAAATTATAGTTGAAATAAAAGTGCTCTTTCAACAACAACAAAAATACCGAGTTAAAATTGAACTAAGATATGCTCAAAATTGAGTCTTGTAAAACTTTTGTTAGATAATTTTTATTAATTTATTTTAGTTAATTGCCTTTTAATTACTCTTGATAAACTTAAAAGAGACTGTTTTCATAGAGAAACAGAAAATATAGAATCTGTAAACAAAATTACAGACATTTGAGTCATCGGTTTCTCAGAACAGTTTTGACGAATTTTTTGATGTCATCGGTTAAGAGTTGGGGCTCTTCAAAGGCGCCGAAATGTCCGCCCCTCGGCATTTCTGTGTACTGAACTAAATTACGGCACTCCTGTTCCACCTGTGCTTTTGTAGAACGAACTAATTCATAGGGAAAGTCGGCCATAGCTGAGGGAACAGTTATCGGAATTCTAAAAATTTAAATCAATCAGAATTCAATTCAATAGTTTTGAAAGGAAACGTACTTGGCATTACTGGTCAGAATACTCTCCTTGTAATATCTCAAACTTGAGACCACATTATTTGAAACCCAATAAATCATAATATTTGTGAGCAATTCGTCTAGAGTGAATTTTTCGGTCAGTCCTCCGTCAGCCTTTTTCACGTTGTCGGGGTTAGTCCAAGTTGAAAATTTTTCCAATATATAGGCGGCTAACCCAACGGGGCTATCATTGAGAGCAGCACCCACTGTGTCTGGCTTAGTGGCCTGAATGTGCATGTATCCGCTCTCTCTCATCAAAAAAGAGAACTTCTCCCAAAACGGGTAAATCTTTTGGTATTCATTGTCCGGATCTTCCAAAATAAATGATGGAAAATAAGCTCCGATTATATATTTCAAGAGTGGCTTTCCTCTCAACGACATAAAACTGGTGCCCATTGTCACGTGCATTCCTCTTACACTATAACGAGACCATCTTTAATGCGTATTCAAATTATTAAAGTTACTTTTGAGGATAGAGCTTGGCCATTGTTTTGGAAACGGCTGAGCCCCAATCGCCTCCATGTACGAAAAACTTATCATGGTTCAGTCTTTTCATAAGTTTAACAAAAATAGACGCCGTGGCTCTCAAATCAAAGCCTAAGGGAAAACATCTTGTTTAAAAATAACAATTAACTTTTAGTCAGACCCATCTGATGGGGGGCTTCTGAAAAGCCATAGCCAGGAATCGAGGGACAGATCACTTCAAATGCAATGTCATCTTTGGGTTCAATTAGTAGTGGGATTGACTTGTAATACTCCCAAACAGATCCGGGCCAACCATGAATTACCTGAAGTTATGTCAAACAATCAGATTGAAGAATGAATTTCAGTTTTCAAGACTCACAATAATAGGGATAACAGTTTTGGCCGGTTTTGATGGCTTCACGTGAATGAAATGAATGTTCAGTCCATTTATTTGAGTCGTAAATTGCGGAAATTTATTCAGTTCCGACTCCTGTCTGCGCCAATCAAATGTGGTTTTCCAGTATTCAACCACTTCTTTGAGATACTCCACATTAAAGCCATAATTGAATTTTGTGTCAGCGATCGGCTCAATATAACGGACTCTTTCCAGACGTCGCCGCAAATCCTCTAAAACTTCATCCGAAACATTGACTTTGAATTCGTTTATATCTTTTGGATCTTCAGTTGAGGCCTTTCCTATTATACGACATAAATATTTAAAAACAGTAACTCTACATTTGACTAACCATGTTCATTTTTTCCAAACCACTTGTCATTAAGTTCAGGCCTTTTGGGTTTGGACTCATTCAAGAAGGGGTAGACAACAGCTCCGATAAAAGCAAAAGTTGTAACAAAAAATATTGTTTCGATGAAACCAATAATCCACTGAACGAATCCCCACTGGAATCTGAAAATAAATGAGCCGGTCAATCGAAAATGAAATTCTAGGGCAATCCTACATAAAAATATTAGGGATGTAGGCGGCACCGATCCCTGCCAACAAAGTGAATACACAAAATCTGACCAAAAAATCCATTGCTTTTATGAACACTCTATTGACGGCAATTCAGGAAAATATCTCTAATATTGAGTTATTTTTGAATTTTAACGACAAAAATACACTTTTATTGCCAGCAATAAAATGAATTATAAACAACAAAACACTCGATTCATATCCAATATTAATATATACCTAAAAGTCCTTGAATTTAGCACTCAATTTGTACTTAATTTTGATAAGTTTTGTCTACAATTAATATAAATATTAATTACCAATCAAAAAACAAAATGATAAATTAATTTACACGGAAATGTTTAAACTAGCCATTTTCTGGATTAATAAAATTATAAATAAATGATTAAAAACGGACTTTTATAATAAAATGTTTGTAAATGAAATTAGATGGAAGAAAAATGTAATGTACTAGCATTAGCAAGGATTATAAGAATAAGCAATATTGAGAAATCAAACATTTCAAATTACAGGCTTTTAAGATCTAACTTTACTAGATTTTTAAAGTAACTCACCAAGCTAATAAAATTTAATAAAAATCAATTATTTATATATCAGCAAAAGTGTATCATTGAAATGATCTATAACTTGAAAAGATAAAAATAAATTGAGTTTTTGAGCAACAAATAATGGTCAACAATCTTTTATCTATCGCTTTGTAGTGGTTTTAAAAAAATTATAATTATATTAAAAGTTAATATTTGTAAATAATTTAAAATTCCCAAAGCCTTATTAGAGATGGTCAGACAAAGTCCCGGACCGCCCCTGACCTGACCGAAAACCACTACGATTTATAATTCTATATGAATTTGAAGATTAGATGTTCTTCTTTTAAATTAAATTATTTGTTTTGTAATATTTAATTGTTTTAGTTAATTATTTCTATTTTACAAAAATTGCGGATTTTCCCTCGCGCTTGTTAGTTTAAGCCTATTAATCTTGATTAATTAAAAATTAATAGTAATTATGTCACCTTTTCTAAAATTCACCTCTAAGAAGATGACCGCCATTACTAAAATATGACAATATTTGGTTCGCCATTACTGAAAAATGGCAATTTGGGGGAGGGGGGGGGGTCAGTTTCTCTACGTTTTTATGTTACCATTTTTTCTCAAACCTAGCGGGATAAATGACCAAATATTCGTCTAGGGGAGATAATTCGGAAAATACCTCCATGCACATCTCTGCTTTTTTAAAGGTTAAATTTTTTATTTAAATTTATTCTACAAAAACTTTTGATGATTCTTAATCTCAAATAAAATAGAGGTAAACGACAGGTATATTAAACCTCCTTTATATACAAAAATTTATCAATATAAAAATGTTTTAATTTGCTAATATATTAGCATAGAGATTCAAGTTCAAAATCTAGTACATTTAAATTTTAAAGCCCTGTAGACCCGGATAAACAGAATGCAAACACTCTGGCCTAGACTTCAAACACTACCAGACGAGTGGTTCATTCTATGGGAATGGGCTCAGAACCTAATCATTTGATTGTGTATTTGACTGAATGCCCAAATGATCTGACAATGAGACAGCCATCAGTTGGTTCCTATCATTAACAGACTAATGAATGTGGACTTTGATTTCTAATCAATCATTTCTCTCCATTCAAGTAACTTATTTGAAATAAGATATTTTATAAGAAGTAAAAACAATTAATGACTATTCAATGATAATTACTAATAATAAATGAGATTATTTATCCATTACTTCCATAATGTCTGTTAAAATATATAAACTAAATAAGATTAATTTTTAAAATGATGTTTTGGTAGTTGACTGGTAGGTTGTTTAGACTGCTAGAATATATAGCGATAATATCAACTTTTTAAGCTAGTTTTTTTCTAGCTTTTTTACATAATTAAAATTGATAATCATTAATTGTGGGAATATTTTCAGTGAACACAGTCAACCCTTTCTAATCATGCACAGTTTGCGAGTTCTACTATTATATCAGGTTTCACATTGGCAAGAATTTGTCTTAAGATGAAACTTGCTAAAAAGTTGATATATTCTAAACAGCAGTCTAAACAAGACTAATTTTATTTTAAACTCATGTTTTTAAAGACCATATTTTTTTTAAAAATAATCAGATCTCATTCTTATTACTCAACTATTTTTATTACTTTCTTTTAAACCTCGATCATTTTTGTCAAACAGATTTTTATTAGAGCATCTAGTTATCAACTATTTCAATAAATGTATACTTCAATTCTGTTTGCATAATACTTCAATATTTAATCAAAATTAATAAATTGAGCTGAAAAATGCTTATCACAACCAAATTGAAAACATATAAAATAATTTTTGAAACTTAACACATGTTTCCGCTTTTTGAAATTATTCAGTACTTTAATATCTTGGTAATTAAGAAAAGTTTCACTCATTTTAAAAGTTGGTGAGTTGGTGAGGCACTTGTATTTCAATATAAAATATAATAGAAAATAATAGAAAAGAACTTGATAAATTTGTAGTTTAAAATGGAAAACTGCTCGGAATCGAATTATCCTCGAATAGAATTCAATCAGGCGACAATTCTCTCGGTTAATTTAGTCTATTTAATGACTTCTTTGTCGGCTTTGATAGGAAACTCAATTGTAATAAAAATCTACTCAAACTGCAATTATCCGAACAAATTGAAAGTGTTTTTCATAAACCTGGCCGTCGCTGACATTCTTAATGCCGTTTTTTGTATTCCTTTTAATTACACGGAAGTGCTTTACGGCAAATGGAGTGCACCAAAAATCATGTGTCCGATCGCTCAGTTCGCACAATACCTTTGCGTTTTTGTTTCAGCCATTACTCTGACAACAATCAGTATTGAACGGTAATTCATTTTAAATTTAATTGCA
The DNA here is from genome assembly GCA_034695525.1 of Euzetes globulus. Taxonomy (NCBI): domain Eukaryota; kingdom Metazoa; phylum Arthropoda; class Arachnida; order Sarcoptiformes; family Euzetidae; genus Euzetes; species Euzetes globulus. The sequence continues at coordinate 6,823 of JAQIWP010000872.1, read as the reverse complement.
ATTAACTGGGTTTATTTATTAATTAAGTGTTATGTTAAAATTACTAAGACACATTGTAGCTTTACCTTTATTGTTGATTACTAATTACTTAGTAAATGACCATTTCTTATTAGGTTCGTTGCACTCTTAAATCCGTTGTCAAAACTAAATGCTTATATAAGCAGTCACTCCAACCATATTCTGTTTATGATTTGGTTGTGCGGAGCCTCATATTCTTGTATTGGAACGGATTCGACCATGGCTGTAGAAAAAAAGTGGCGAAATGAGACATTTTATTCCTGTCTGCAGCACATCAACCAAAGTCCAAACATTTCGAGAGTATTTTCAATCGTCAATTTTTCCCTGACTTATGCCTTTCCTCTGATTATAATGTCTATCACGTACACAATCCTAATTACAAAATTGATCAAGATAATGGATAGTACACAGATCAGTTGTTCAGAAAACATGTTTAGTGCCGAAAATGACAATCAGCTGAGAAGAAATTCGGGCACTTTTGCAAAAACTAAAGTATGCTACCATGTTCTGTTGAGCTTTTCAATTTACTCTTTCTCTCGAAGTGTGTGAAAATGTTGATAATCGTGGTCACATCTTTCATGATTTGTATGACTCCCATTAAAGTTAGACAACTGATTCATTGGTCAAACCCAACACTATTTCCAGAAGCTTATTGTTCTCATCCCAAGCTAATCACCTGGATAAAATTGTCAACAAACTGGTTATTTACAGTTCATTCTGCTGTCAATCCATTCATTTATTCTTTTTTATGCGAAAACTTTCGGGTATTTTGTTTTCCCAATGATTTTTAATAACTTTATTATTTTAATACTTTTTAGAAACACTTTTTAATCGATTATCATTTATTGAAGAGAAAATTGCATTCAATATACTCTAGATATAGCGAGTAAACATGGTCATTCAATATATTTATTAATTATCGTCAAAAGGTATAAAAGATGTATACATTTCAAAGAATATAAATAATTTGTTCTAGATAATAAGATTACAATAAAAGAGAAGTGACTTTGGCTGTTGCCCTGATCAAATTCATCGCCAAAGAATATTTTTCAGCTTGGATATCACTTACTTTCATAGGATATTCAAATGATTTGCAGCCGAGAACAGTGTTGTAAAAACAGAAGTATTGTGTCATTAAATGGAAGTATTTTTCAAACATATCTTCGATAAATTGTTTCGTCTCTTGATTTGTAATAGCAATTAAAGTATCGTTTTTGAACTGCCAAAATGAGCTAGTACAATGTAAAATTGCATTTATAACAAGTTATTAAAAACAAAGTATTAAATCAATTAAACAATGTCTTGATCTCCATAACCTGATCCAGTCTCAACTTAACCCAATCCCAAATTAAAGCACAGGTTTTCTATTGTAATTCTGCTGAAAATAAAATAAAAATAGGAACCCCTCTTAAAACATTTTTTGCAATAATTAAAGAATCTGACCGAGCTAAAAATTAGTGGGTTTATGGTCAATAACCTCTATGACATCCCTGTTTTTACTTACAATTTCACACTCTATGACCTTTACTGCGTCTCTAACTTTCTTAATTGCAGAGATGCCCAGTCAAAATTTTTCAGGGGGTAAAGGAGAGGGGAATTTACAAGAAGCCAAAATCGACCAAAAACTGCCGTTTTCTTCTAAAATAAGCTTATTTCCGGTGATTTTAAGTATAAATTAGTTTAATTAGGTGAAGGCATATATTCTGAAACTTACTTAACGGGTAAAAAATGATTTGCTTACCAGCAAAGTGCTCTTGCATTAGTATATCCAAGATTAGTGTGCTGGATACTGATCAATCTGGACTTGAACTTTTTACGCGCTTCATCTAGCTCTCCGAAATAATTTTTAATTCCGTTAGCGTGCTGGATAAATAAGGCTTTTTCATAATCCGAACTACAATAAAAATCATTCTGTTTTTCCACCCTGGTTGATATCAAATGAAATGCTAATCGACAAATGAAATTTCCAGTATATTTTCGGATAATATAAACCCTGATCAATTGTCGTCTTTCGAATTGTTCAGATTCACTGAATTGAATAATAATTTCATTACTCTTGAGGGTCAGTTTAGGATAAATCAAAGTGCTATGCAATACATACTCGCAAAATGTACTCATTGTTTCTTCAGTATCGGGTAAGAAAGAGCTGAACAGACCGAAGAAATCGCTTAGAGCTTGGTCAGCATCAGCTGTCTCTTTAGGTGTCGGTTCCACTAAAGTGTAGGACTTGATTGTCTTAACGGCTGAATTCTTCATTCTGGCCGGAAGTTCAAGGCTTATGTCGATTGATTTGACAAAGGCTTTACGAAACTCCAAAGAGTTGTTGTAAAAGACTGATAGGATTGACAGGTCTTTTCTATCCTGAAACTCTTCTCCGTTTACCCAATAAATATTTATAATTAATTGAGTAATTAATAAAATATTGGGAATAACATTCATTTTGAAAGAAACACATATAAAATGAGCCAATAATTGACATAATAAATCTGTAAAAATGTATTATATTTAATGACTTAAATGGTTCAGAACAGATGGTTTTGAGTGCGTTTAACTTACCATTACAATTAATATATGAAATTACATTGTCCTATTATAAGACAAGTTTAAAACTTACTTTTTGTATAATGGCTAATAACAAAGTAACTTGAACAATATTAAACATTATTACGAAATTGATTTAATTAATAAATTATACTAATAATTTACTTGCGATGATCAGGATCTGTTTTGGCCAGGTTTATTAAAAACAAACAGTTGAAGACCTTTTGAGATAAAATCTCTCTTAACTCTCGAAAGTCTATTATTTCTTTAAAAGAGATCCGTAAATATAGAAATGAGCGGTTCCGGTGCCTTATAGGCTTTCAGATTCATGAGTCTCCTGAGGACACCATGGTTGGCTTTCTCATTGCCTGACAAGTTGATATTGAATCTGAATATGGACTTCTCTTCAGTAAATTTATGACTTTTAAAATGAGTGTTTTTAATACTATTTTAATAAACGATTGCCGACTCGAGAAAACAATAGACTTTTCTAAACGTCATTTCAATTCAAATTAAAATTCAGATTAAACTGTTGAAACTCAGAATACTTTTTTGACAAATTTAAGTAAAGAAGATTAGCATTTGAAGTCAAGATATAATAGTGACAAGAGAATGGCGGTTCCACAACATACCACAACAAACGCCCTCCCGGCGCTCAACAATCTAAACATCGATCAATTTATTCAACCGAATTATAATAGATTCGAGGCATTTGTTAGAGCTTTAAAAGTATTTCAAAGGAGTTTCCTTCATCACAACGCATTCAATGTAGTGATGTATCAACAAATGGCACAGGAATTCATAAGTGCTATGATAGACCTCTATGATGTAGCTGATGATGAACAACTCGCTAATTTGGACACATCAGTCATTGCCAATGATGTTATGGCAGAGGCCACCATAATGAGGGCCGGTGTCACTGAATTGAAGCCGAGAGAGAGGTTGAAAAGCTGTCGGGTGTTAATAAGATGCGGGCACATACAGGCCGGATTCAACCAAACCACATGGAATCTGAATGTGTCGAAAAAGAGTCAACTCAACTGTCGAGTTAGAATTAATTTCAATTACTCAGATTTGGAGTACGCGGTCAGAAACGACAGACAGATTGTGCTGATCTACAGCGACTCTATCGATGGCATTAATCAGAGACAGTTTCCTCCATTCAACATACATTACACTCAAATGCACCCAGAAGGCTTTCATCAATGGCTCAAATTTGGAACCACTTATATCTTATTTTCTATTGAATATGAGTCTCAGGAGACCTCTTATGACCAATCAGTAGTCACTTCCTTTCATTTGAACACAATATTGTTTGCACTTCAAAGAAGACTAACTCATATACAGTCATTGCCAGCCGATCAACAATATCACAGACACCGTCCCTCAACAGACAGAAGTGTGAGTTATACAATAGATGTGGTTAATCCGACAACAAGAAATGCGTTTTGGGGGACAGCACACGATAGGACACAAAACGATTACATCGCTGGTCGCGTCAAATATACCGATTTACAAATTGGACTCCAATTTGGCGAAGAACTCGTTTCCAAAAGTACCCGATATTGCACTTGTAATGAGTTCTGTAATCTTAATGCGTTTTTTTACTACAACCCAATATACCGGTTCCTTTTGGTTCAACACAATCGACATTATGCTGCAAAGAATCGGACAATTGTGGCAAACTTGTATCAGTTGGCGCTCAGCCATTGCTTATCCACTCCAACTGTTCCGATGCCATTGACCCCAGTTTTTAATCTATTGAACTCTGCGAGTGAGAGACTCACTGAAAACCATCTGATATTATATAAAAGGCCACAATTAAAAACCCAGTGGAGTAACTCCACTCCTAATGGTATAGATTTGGAAGGAATTGCTTATATGGTCCTTATAAAAGTTAATCTAACCAATGCAATGTTCGCAACTTATGCTCGGGTTCCATTTGATGAAAATGGTTTTACAAATATCGAAAAATGTACGCAAATATTGTATTCATTGAACGGACGCATTGGACGCTATGACCAATTCGTTGGGAAACATCCGTTAACCAGAAAACAATGGGCCAATGAATTCGATAGAACGGCTCTAAACCCATATTTCTCATACATTGTTAAAAGTTTTAAGGAAGCTCTGACCGATAAGAACGCTATCTTTGAGGACAGGCTATTCACAAAAGATTTTGAAGTGACTGCATTGGCTACGACTAGTGCCGAAATTGCACAAGTTGACAGATGGAAACAAATTGAGAGCACCAACAACCCCATCAATTTAACCTTTGAAATCAAACCATTCACTTATTCTATTAATCAAATATGGATGGCTTTGACCCGATTCGAGCCCATGTCTGCAATCAGTGGAGGCACTGCCCTCCGTAAACAATGCGACTTTTTCAAAGAAATCCATGACATAATCTACTCCCGATTGAAAGCCCCGAAGGACTTTCATTTGGTGCGACTCAAAGATTCAGCGATTCCTCCACTGTTTTCACAGGAAATACCGAATGCAATGCCAGCCTTTCGACAGTTCTATAAATTGAAACTCTATTCAAGAATTTACAAAATTCAGATCAGATTTTCGGACGCAGTATTTAAACGATGCAGAGCCTGGCGCACAACTGATATGCATGGTTTCAAAGTGTTCGAGGCAATCTGGAACAATGATTGGATTGAGTCCATCGCTCCTTCCACTCATCCTTTACCAAACTTGTTCCAAAAGAATACTAATTTCGTTACTTTGATGACTGAATTCTATGGACAGTTTTGGCCAAAAGCTTCACATGACAGACCTGGACCTAAACCATCCTTGAATGACATTAGAGACTCAGTCTTCCAAGAATATGGAAAACGACGATTTTGGGACAGAATTGATGGCAATAACAGACAGCGTTTTCGGAGTATCATTACATCATTTGAAACCAGTCTCGATGATTTGGTCAATCAGAGCGGCGCTATCTATCAAAATACTATAATGACGGCAATGGAAGACATGAGAAACTATTACTTTATTAGAGACATTCATCTCAAAGAATATGATAAAAAGTATTGTCTTGTTTTAGATGAAGTGATCTATTGGATGATACGGGCCCTCCTTTATATGATAACTGGAATCGTAGCTGCTTTGCTCAAATCAATTGACAAACTTCATAGTAAACGTTTGACCAAGATCAGCGCTCAATACTTCACTTCAAAACCAGGATTAGTGCCGTTATTTCAAACAATAGATATTGTGTTCAAAAAACTCGATACAATGCTAACCAATTACGTAGCTTTCAGTAACCCTTTCGACAGCATTACAGATGTGATCAGTCAGACCAGATATGACATAAAAGTGATGTATAGCCACTATATGAATAAGTTGATAGACGACTGGTTGACAGAGTTCGACAAATTCTTCACTTCGCCGTCGCCCGCCTTTTCATCTATGCTTAAACTCCATATTATATCCGGATCTTCTCTTCTGATATCTTACGTCGATTATAACCGAAGACAAGTTAGCCGGGTGAGGAAGAGACTGGACAGAATGAGGCAAAGGGGAAGTTTGTCCGATATTGTTACTCGTCAAACATATAAGAGAGCATTGGATTTGAGTTTGTTATGGTTTGAAAATATCAAACGCAATGAATTAGCACAACCCTTCACGGCACCCCATTGGCAAGCTTATTTAGGCACAGAATTCGTTACAATGGATGCTTTGAATTTCACGCAATTGCAAGCCCGGGCAGGACAGCTTGTTCCACCCCCTCCATTGGCTCCCTAATTGTGTTAGATTCAAAAATAAATGTCTGTCTTTATCTAAATATAAAATTAAAACAAAATAAACTATTTTTTTACCGAAAACCAATTAACAAATCAATACTCTTTGTCATCTGTTTATCAAAACATTCATTACTTGTTTTAAAAATTAATGAATCAAATTTCGGATTTTCATATCAACTTAAATTAGATAGTTTTGCAACTCAAACATGAAATTTGCCATGATGTCCGAGACAGGCAATTTACATTTTGAAAATTGACAGATTATTTAGAATAGAAACTTTTGAACATGTAAAATAATGTAAAAACCTATCGGGGACGGCAAGTGTGTGCTGTGCGCCTAAAACAGAGGCCTTCCCACATTTCATATGTATTCTAACTAGGATGTCTGTAAAGTGGGCCTGTTGTAGAGCACAGCACACACTAGAAGTGACAGTCGGATCGGATCGGATTCGGATCTGGCTAAAAATCTCGGATTCGAATCGGATCGGATCAGAGCATTGAGAATTTCG
>JAQIWP010000871.1:0-19287 GCA_034695525.1 Euzetes globulus | reverse complement strand
CTCTCTCTCCCTCTCTCTCTCTCTCTCTCTCCCTCCCTCCCTCTCTCACTACTGGCAATGCTATTCTGCAGACTATTTGAGACGCTTTTGTGTGGAACACATCGGAAACAAAACGGTGTAACTCTTCAATGAGACCTATTGTTTGCCAAACGATATTCAATGAGCGAACAGACCATTGAATGCTTGCAATTTAATACATACGACAGCGCCGTATTGATTATAAATACAATAATTCGCACCGCATATAAGCGAACTCCCAATAGAGTGGCCAACAAAAGCATATGTATTGCGACTACAAAAACCGTTTGCTTTTAATTCATTGCCAATAAGTTAGACATTGTTCTCATATATTATGCATTTTTTTCCAATTTATACGAACTATGGCTACGCTTTGACTGATAGTTGGCTTCACTACTGCTTAGTGAACAACACATTGAACAGCGTATTGACGTGTAAGTGACCCAAACTGTAACAATCGGGTGTCGAACAATAGCCGACAATCATTGACAATATATGCCATGAGTTCCGGGTTTGCAGTTTTCCATTTTTTGTTGATATAACTCAATATTAAAAATTTATTGTCGTTTTCGTAATTTTAATTCTAAAAGCTGTGAATCGGTCTATAATTATGAGTTTGTGGAATGAAAAATATTGCAATGAATAGAATATTAATATAATTTGCAAAACTAACAAACACTACAATAAACACATTTCACATTCGATATTGTGATACAAAGAATATAATAATTGTATACAAATTCAAGTGAAGCCATTGATGCGATTGTCATGAAATGAAGTTCAACCACTTCTTCAGTATAATAGAGAGGCTCTTTGCAGAGGAGAGATTGAAAATTGGGAATTATATGAATTGATGACAATTGAAAACTGCATTATTCTGTTTGTAAAAGAGAAGCCCAAAAGCTTTTGAGAAGTTCTTAAATTGGAAACTACTATACTATATATGAAATTAGATATTTTCTATAAACCTATTCATATGATAGGCTTTGAAGTATATCTCTTTCAAAAGTAAGAAATTCACAAATAAATTCTCCAAAAAATGAAGTCCTTTCAGAGAAATATTCGCATTGTGCGAGAAATGAATGCCTGTGCAATAGATCTGTTCAAAACATTTAATATTAGATTGTGATGTCATTTATTTATATAATAATTATTGTTCGCCACGAATATAATTCTTCAGACTTCTCGGAGGAAATTCATTCAGAGCTCAATATAATAAATAAATCTATTGAACAGATAGAAGAGCAAAGAGTATAGAGTCAGTCCTAACATTCATCAATACTTCAAATACCATTTCATATCCAAGAGAATAACCTGCAATTTTGTGCAAATTATTTCAATAATCTTCGGATGAAAACTTAAGTCCATTCGATTGTCAATTAATTGCTTATTTGAATAAAGAAAACTTATTGAGGTTAGAATTAGGACATTGTGCTTGAAAAGTTGATAAAAATGAATATTTCAATTTCCAAGCGATCCTAATTTTCTATGAAAATTAATTTCTAATTTCTGATAGATTACTTAATAAATTTGTTCATGTTGAAGTGCTTCATTTCATCATTTATTTTCTTACATTGCTTTAAGGCAGAGCTGGGGGCTGTATTTCGTTTCCCCTCCCGTAAACTGAAAATTTTATATATATTTTGCCATATTTTGGGCAAATTTTAGAATTTTTTGGTAATTTCAGCCAATAATCAGACATTTTTGCAAATGGCGGAAGGAAAATTCGCCATTTTGTTCTTTATTTGAAGGAATTTAGGCATTAAAATTGCAGAATACCCTTATTATAGCCTTATAAGGCTAATTTAGGCTTAAAACCCCGGAGATAAGCCTATTTTAGAAGAAAGTAGCCGTTTACGACGCTATTTCCATCAGCCATTTTATCCCCTATACCCACCACCAGCACTTTTGGCAAAATACTCCCCTGAAAAAAGTTTCATTGGCCACCTCTGTTTTAAGGTATTCTTTAAAAATCCTTAGTAATCGGTTTTATGGATATTTTAGCAAATTTTAACCAGAGGTGTCCAATGAAATTTTTTTACGGGAAAGATTATGAGAAATTAATGTTAAAGGTGCTGGTGGGGGTATGGGGACGGAAATAGGGCAGGAAACCGCCATTTTCTTCTTAAATAGACTTATTTCCTGTGCCCAAATTAGTCTTATTATGTTATAATCGGGATATTCTGCATGTGTAAAGGCTAAATCTATAAAAAACAAAATGGCAGATTTTTTGGAGCCATTTGTAAAAATGTTTAATTAGTAGCCGACATTACCAAAAAAAAATTGCCGGATCGCTTCTCTCGCCGGAGCCGCGGGGGAGGGATAGGGGGTCTTTTCAGTTTAAAGCCCCCTTTTGGCCACCTCTGATTTTAACAGAGGACTGGAAGAAAAAAACTCAATATTTCTCTGACAAAGCAATAGTTCGCATAAGTTTATAAATATTAATAGAATGCCTTTTGGTGTCTATTATTTTCTTAATTTTAGAATTTTAGTTCAGTTTTGTTGAATTGTGTTTCCAATTATTTCAATAGTGTTTGACATATGAATCAAATATTCTGTTCAATTGAATAATCGATTTTCATTTAGCATATGTTTGTTTGAACTGCCAAAGAATCGGTAGTATATTGAATAGGAATTCCCGCTCAGGTGTCGAGTTTCACTTGTATTGAATAATAGGTAAAATAAGTGGAATAAGTCCAACATTAATAAAATATGAATGGTTTGCACACAAAACCTGTTAACTCACTGTTAGTTTCCTTTTTACGCTATTCTACTAATTTTTAACAGAAATTCAATAGTTTTTTGTTATAGAAATAAGTCGATTGTATTCAAAATGAGTGATAGAATGAATGGACACAAAGACCGGCAGATAATTAAACAAAAATAGAGTGAAAAATAGTTGGAAATCGACTCAATGATAAAAATGAAGAACAATAATAACAAGCAATTCAATAATGTATGGTTACATTTGAAGGAACTGCACATGAATTGATGGCAACCACAGACATCTATTTGTAGATGAACATTTAAACAAATTTGCATGCTATTAACAGACTTGGTTGGTAACAGACTTGTGAGTGAAATCCAATGAAAAGAATAAACTCTGAAATGAATTTTTGATTTAAAAGATAGTGTCAGTGATTATATGCCGACTCTGAAAGAAAAATATCTATTTTACAAAGATTTCAAGAATTAGCCACTAATTCGACAGACGCTTAAGTGTTAGAGTCCATTAGTGGGTGGTTTAGGGATGGAGAGAGTGGACAACACTCTGGGAATGTCATAAATCAGAAGAGATAGCATTGAAGTCATGCCAAATAAGTTGAAAACAAGGCTCGGAATTATTGTAAATTCAGACAAAACAGCGAAACGTAAAGCTATTAAACAAAAAAGGTTTCGCTGTTTCACATTCCAGGTCCTATGAATCGGATTTTCTGGCAAAAAGTCCAGGTGTCGAACATCAGTACTCAGTGTGAGAGAGCACTCCCTGCCAGCTATACTCCGACATAATATACAGTAAAGTGAATACAGTTTTAGTCGAATTGTCGTCTTATGTGAAGTAATACTACTGTTGTGTTAAATTGTGTGCACTTATAAAGAATCGCATAATAATTGTATTGTTATTTTGTTCAATAGTTGAGTACATAAGAAAAACTGAGCTCTCAGTCAATACCAGTCCAATACAATGGCAACTCTGTTGTGAAGAGTTGTGTACACCTGCGTTATTGGGCACAGAATAGCTTAGCAAAAGAATACCAAAAATAGGCTTTGAATCAACTTATTGTGATTCATGAACGCTATCCGACTCTTCCACTCTCTTCTCGATCACAAGCCTTTCAATTTCATTCTCTCCTGAAATCTGAAAATCCTTTTTATTTGAAATTATAGTCAATTGCGTGAAAATCAGTATTTTTAGAAATCATTGAATAAAAGGACACAAAATAAGGAAACGTTCGCTTCAAGTGTTCAGTCATTCAATACTTCTATCGATAGAAATACTCTTTCATATAATATACGATCGAATAGAAAGCAATTCTGAAGAATTGAAAAATAATTGCCTTTAATTGAAAACACTTCAGTCTATCACTAAATAACTTTTATTCGAAAGAACTACTAATTCTAATATTTCTAAAAGTTGTTAGCAATGAATCGGCACCGGATAAGTAATGTTAATAGAGTTTCTCACTGGTCTAGGGGAAAGGTGAACTTATCAAGAGTTTTATATTTCTCGTCAACATATTCCAGGTCTTAATTCGGAAGGATATCAGAAAATATTTGACCACTTCTTGAGAATAAAAGGAGCTTTTGTTGGAATCTAAGCCAGAGTGACTTTCTTTTGAGCCAATGTTGTCGACGACTGGAACGACTGACCACCACTTGAGACAAATGCTTCAAATCTGAAAATAAGTCGAAAGAAATGTTAGTCTGAACTTCAAAATTATTTGCAATAAAAGCGTTTATATGTGGGAATCAGAGCCTAAGTTTGAATTAAATCTTTTATCGCTTTAAACAAAATGAATGGTTTTTTCTCATAAAATTAAAATCTACTAAATCTTTTCAAACAAAATATTGAAAAATTAATATTAAATTTTTGATTCACCAAAGAAAAAGAGCTTTAATTCACTTAAAACATCGCTTATGTAAGAAATACTGTGAGAATATTTGATAAATAACTGAAATACTCATTTGATCCGAAATTTTGAATAATATTTTGGAATAAAAAAAGAAAATAAACGATAGGTTTAAGTCTCGCATAAATGGATTTTAATTAAATTGCATTCAAAAAAGTCAGTTTCATAACTATTCTAACAAATGATTGATTAATGTATTGAATGTAAAAAAGGCAGTCAAAGGAAAAACGGTTGGTTTTCATAATTTTTTCGTATCATATGTTGGCATTAAGTCTTTTATAAGTTTTAATCCAAAAGAGTAGTCAATCATAATTATAATCAATAAATGCGACATTTTTTACAAATCAGAAGAGATATTCTCGAGAAACAAAATTAAACTGTTTTAGTGTTTGTCCGCTCTGTAAGTGACTCCTAATCCTGTTTTGTGTCCACAACTAAGACTATAAAGAAGAGAACAAATTGCGTGTCAGCTCTTCACTGGTCTTCATATTTCTAGTCTCTCCCCCTCTTCTCTCTCCCCCTCCTCTCTCTCTCTCTCTCGCTCGCTCTCTCTCTCTCTCTCTCTCTCGCTCTCTCATCTTGCTCTCTCATCTTGCTCTTTCGTCTGACACCCAACTAATAGAAGTGACATAAAAAATAAATGCATTAATTCTCTACTATTCATATCCAGTGATAAATTGATTTACGAAGTATTATATGTATTATAAAGCGATTAGTTTTTCGCCTTTTCTCTACAGTTGGAATCCCTCCCCACTAATAATCCGTGACCAAAAATTTTATTACCGATACCAACACTACCAGTGCTTTTCTGAGAGCAAGAATAGAGTAGAGAGCTTTTTAAAAAATACAGCTCTTTCTGGTCTCTCTATTCTCAATATAATAATATATTTGGCGCAAAGATGTGTGCGTTTATTGTGAACAGAATGTGTTCATTGTGTGTCTCAGCCATTATTGGCCGACAGTATTGAACCCAATGCTAAAATTGACGAAAAAACGCTATACTATTACAACGGGAGGGGTTTTTCATCAAAATCTATTCATTTCTATTGTAGTTTAAAAAATACGTTAAACTTATAATTCATAACAAACAAAAGGATAACAAAAGACACTCAAAAAGCAAATGGATTATTACGACCTTCTCGTGTTTGGGAACAGAATTCCCAATACTTTTATATAAATATCAAAGAGAGGAACGGCACAAAAAACGCTTTGTATTCTTATGTCAAACGCATTCATCCTTTGATGTGAGCCTTGAAACGATTGGATCGATGTATGCATTGATTGTATTTAAGATCAGATTATAATTATTCGATATTATCTATCAATCATCCATTCAATTTGAAAAAAACATTATTTTCGCCAAAAGAATGGGTTTCCGAAAAAAAATAAAAGAATTCTATTGAATTCGGGCTCAGAATGGCTTTTTGGGGAAAAACATAATCAGAATAAAAGGAATTTTGTAATACTTTTGTTGTAAAAAAGTTTCTGAAAACTAAATACTCAATTACAACGAATAAACATTTATTTAAACTATTGATAAGTTTTACTGAATAGTAATTAATTGTTATAATCAGAGCTCTCATCACAAGAGTTCATAATTGAAGAAATTCTTAAAGGAATTCCCAATTCGTCAAAGAAAATAATGAAGAGATTAAACAAAATGTTTGTCACTTTCAATGATAGTCTATTGAAAAGTTTATTATATGAATTGAGCGCTCATTCAATTGTATTATTACATAAAACTAATAGTCAAAAGAATTACATTCCGAACAATAAGAGAAACCAAATAATCATTTTTCCAACAAATTGTGAGCAAAAGAATGGATGAAAAGAATTATTAAACTTTGAAATGTGTGTAAAATTGAAAAGAAAATTACACTTTCGATGAAATTATTCATTGAAATGAAATAATTTGATGTTTCGATTGAAGAATCAAATTAAATTTCGCTAAAAGCCATTCAGGTATTGGAGGAGAGAATGAGGAAAAACTGACTTCAAATCAAAATAAGAAATTCAAAATTAAGTGAAACTAATGGTTCTGAGAGCCGACAACTAATTATATTCTTGTTTATGATTTTCTCATTATTTTTATTACTTTTGAAGGCAATCGAAATAAATATTAGGATTTTAGAGAAGTTAAGGATAGAGTAAAAAATTAGACATAACTCACATTTTGTCGTACTTTTTCTTTTCGGATTCACTGATTGAAGGCTTAGTGGTGTTCAGAGCAGTCAATAGATTTTGTTGTTTTATTGCTATTAAATTATTAGAAGACAAGCGTTTAGTCGGAAAACTTTCGCAACTATTATTGCGAGTGAATGATGAAAATGGTGAATAAATTTCAATTTCATTAATGAGTTTCTGTCTTTCGGTTGAATTCAGGTCTCGAGTAAACCCTTTTTCAATAGACGGCATATAAGATGCAAAACTTTCAAGGCTTTGATGGTCTGAAGTTTTGTTTTGTTTTTGAAGCACTTTTTGAGACTCATTTAGACTATTGTGAAGAGCGTCTAACTGTGAGCTGTATAGCAATGCCTGTAAATCAGCGCCAGAAAAATGATTTGTTTGTCGGGAAATCATTTCTAAGTCAACGTCTGGACTAAAAACCAATTTAGTACTTAAAGCGTTTAATATTTCTAGCCTTTCCTCTTCATTAGGAAGGGGACAATACAGACATTTATCAAACCTGCCCGGCCTGAGTAGAGCTGGATCAATCAGATCTGGTCTACTGGTGGCAGACAATACGTAAACACCTGATCCCAGTTCTTCAAAACCATCCATTTGTGTTAGCAATTGGTTAACTACTCTGTCAGTTACACCAGTGCTGTCGTGTCCCCTTCTGGGCGCTAATGCGTCAAATTCATCAAAAAACAAAATGCAAGGCTTTGCTGCCTGTGCTCTACTAAACACATCCCTAACAGACTGCTCGCTCTGACCAACATATTTAGACAGGAGTTCGGGTCCTTTGATTCCAATGAAATTGATGTCACACTCATTAGCAACTGCTTCAATCATTAATGTCTTTCCTGTTCCGGGGGCGCCGAACAGCATAATAGAAGACTGAGCTTTTAATGGAAGCTTTGAGAATAAAATCGGATATTTGATGGACCAGAAAATGGTTTCCATCAGAATCTTTTTAACCTGAGCCAAACCTCCCACTTCACTGAGACGTCGGTTCGATTTGAGTTCGAGATCTAATCCCCGAAGATTTAATGGACAAAAGCCATCAAAAGCGGAACTAAAGTTATCTTCCGTTAGAACCAAATTTTCCAAAACATTCGTTTTAGAAATCAAATAACAATTATGGAGCGCTCTGTCGACCAGAGCTGTCATATCCAAAGGTGAATATCCTTTGCATTTGTTGGCGATCTCTTTCAGATCAAAACTGAGGTGCGGTTCGATATTTTCAATACCGAATCGATGAGCTATCAGTTTAGTGATTAAATCGATTCGATGTTTGAGTTCAGGGGAAGGAATTTCAATGATATCCTGAAAGGCATGTCTGCCTCGAGTTTGTATTAATGCTGTTTGAAGACATTGTTTAGACCTCGAGGTGGCCATCACTGCTATTTGATCTCCAAATGATATGTCTTTTCGATTACACTTTTCAATCAATTGTGAGAAGAGAAGGGCCAGTCTTTCTGAATAAACGGCTTCAGCACTCATTTCTTGACCAGGTTTTGATGGAATCGATGCGATTGCGTCCAAATTGTCGAATACAATAAGAGATGGCTGTCTGTGAAGACATTCAGCCAAACAGATGTCCCAATTCTTCTGAATCGTTTCAATTCGTTTGCCTTTAAGTGAATGGCAATCGATATACTGAACGAAAATAAAGTCCGGAAAACTTAATAATTTGTCGATTAAGGCATTGACTAAATGACTTTTGCCGCTCCCCTTCGGACCAGTTATTAAAATAGAACTCGACTTAACAGCTGATATGTTTCCCATATATATCGACAACTCATTCAGTCTTAGATTAAATTTTAAAAAATTTAAACATTTTTTGAACAAATCGTCGAAAGCAGCGAAAGGTTTGTCTCGAAATTGACTGTTCAAACATGACTTCAGTTTCTGATCAATAGTCTTCAGGCAACGGACGGGTAAAGCGATTTCGGAAAATGGTTTATGAATATACATAACGGGTTCGCATATTTCAATCGATAAATGCATTAATGAACTCTTTGTTATCCCATAGATCGATGTCTCGCTCTTATTGTATGTCAAGAAGTCTGAGTCACAAAAATGAATGAGTGATCCGTTATTTAAGATCAGTGTCTCAGTCGAGGCCTTATCGATGAGTCCAATCATTTCGCTTTGGATTAAATCGTTTGTGACTTTAGTTCTTTTGGGCGAAACAGCGATCGGACAGAGAATAAGCTCTGATATCAGAGGAATGGATGATTCGTGCCATTGGCTTAAGAGAACTCTTGAAGTGATTGAAATACCCATTTGTCGTCTCAGAGAATCGCAGATGAAAATCGAAGAATTAGGACATCTTTTATGACCACAAACAACGACAACAGTCTCTTTGAACTCTAATTCAGATAATAATTTAGAAACAGATTTGATTTCATTCGGATCTTCTTTTGTTTCTTCTTTTTTCTCATTCTTCTGGTGTTCTCTTTTCTTTTCATTCGGTGACAAAATATGAGTTAATTTCGAAACAAAATAATTATTTGATTCGATTATGTCTTTGGACACGAAGACAGTGTTAACCAAATATTTGTCGTTATTTTCATTGTCATCAAAAAATGGTAAAACTCTTAAGACTTCATTGAAAGATGAATTTGTTTTGATTTGAATTTTATCAGAAGAAGACTTTGAACTTTCAATTGAATTCTTGTCTTTGACTTCATTCGGATTATTTGATGGCATAAAAGACTTAACAAAAGTAAACATTGAAGACATAGACCACTGATCACCACTTAAGTTCTGGTCAGTGCTGTTTACACTTCGGTTGTCTGGCAAAACATCACTCCCAGAAGTATTATTCTTCTCCTTAATCGAGTCGGTAGTGTTTGGCGGACAGACCACAACTTCAGTCAAATTATTCAAAATAATTGCCTTTGAATTGTTTGGAACCAAATTAAACGATTCGACAAAAAGACAGACATTTGACTGATTTGTGATCCAAACGGGGATTATTTGACCCGAAGACAGGACTCGGATTTGGTTCAACAGATTTGATTCGATGAAACTCGAGTTAATGGACAGTATCTCCCAATCGTTTTCAGTGATTGGCTTCAAATGACATCTAATGCCGTTCCGAATGCCTTCGGATTCGGGGGCCGACACATAACTGACCAAAACTTGTTGTTTATGACTGAAACCTAACTTATTTGCGTATAAGCCGTTCATTTGAATGGTCTGTCCTTCGTTTGTGTCTCCACTCCAACTCATCAGCACTTCTTTAGATTCTTCGCCATTTTTAAGTGATTTGATTTTGAAGATCGGAGTCGTCTGAAGAAGAAATACAATTAAAGTGTAATTATTTGAATGGCAAAAATCCCAAAACTAAATACATTCGTTGAGCGGAAGTTCCAGTTCTTGGGAATGGATAGGAAACAGAACTTCTTTGGTGTGAACTCTATTTCCGCCACTTCTATGAAACTCATTTCAATTGTTTTTAAACCACTTTTGGCTCCGAATTAATTGATTGCAATTAACTTCAGTTTACACTCAAATACGAAAACTTAAACTTTGATACATTCAAAAATTACGCCCTTTTTTGCTTAAAATGATTTTATGCCAACATTTATTTGTTTGCAATCAACAGATGGAAGCATATTATGTGAATAAACCCAAAATTCTGGTCAGAATTCCATTCATATCATTTGCAACTTGATCATTTTGATTTTTAGATAATACTATTATAAGTTTTTATGTCTTTTTAAATAGACTAAACACTCGATAATTTTTTTCGCAAATTTAGCATAATTTTAATTATTTTAATATGGGGCAAAACAATTATTTGGAAGTTTTTTAAACATTATTTAATTATAACCTGATAATTACAAGCTTATTAAAATAAACAGTGCCCAAGAGAGTATTCACTATTTTATTTTCTTGAAAAAAGTTCAAAAGAATTATTTTTCAAACAAAGAAAATACATAAATCTTGTTAAACAGTTTTGAAGACAATTTAAAATTAAAATTATAACCAACAGATTTTATTAAGTGCAACGATATAATTAGTTATTGAAGAATTGATGGGAGGGGAACGGCTCCTCTTGAAATGAACAGCCCTTTTACTATTGTTTCAATTATTTTTAATTAAAATTTTGCATTAATTCCGTGAACATCAATAAATATCATTAAAGATTCACTCATTTCTGCCTTCGCTTAGAATGAGTTTTCACTCAAAACTTTTCAGTCAATTATTTGTTGTTATAATGGATTCAAAGACTTTAAGTGTTATTTAAATTTAAGAATCATTTCATAAACTTTTTGTTACACGAAATTCAAAATCAATAAATACTCGAAAGCTAATGGGTTTTCATGAAGCGAAGGATGAGTTGTTGTTTGCAGAAGTGATTGCCGTTAGGAATGTTTGCTGAGCTCTAAATTTTCTGATTACTATTCAAATCATTTATCTCTAATTTAACCAGGGATGGCCAAGGCTAATTGTCCAGAAGGGTCTAGGAAGTGATTTAGCAAATATTTTTCCACCGAATCTATGTTAGGGTTACCCAAACTTAGCATCCATTTTGCCTGCCATCTTTAATTTTTTTACATAGCCCCAAATGACCCTAATTTTGGTTTAATTACTTTAAGGAAGCTTAATTAAATCTAGCTTAAAAACATTTTTAGCGTTTTTCCCATACAAGAGGTGAAGATGGTGATAAATTCGACTTTTCTAGGAGGTATTGGACCAAGTCGCTGGATCCTTGCCCTTATCGCCATTCCCGAATTTAACAGAATTTTGTCCCGACTTTCAAGTGATTTTGAATGCAGGCCCTGAACTCGTTTTATCGATTCGTCAAACATGTCGTGAAGTTTAATAATCCAATCGATTCGGTCTTAAATTTAAATTTTCTTTTGACAGAAATGAGAGAAAATTGAATTTTACTTTAGACTTAGTTTTGCAGACATTGTATTTGAAATAAGATTTTTTGTAAATCTTTCGAAAATAATGTTGAGATCGCTCAGCATATTATATCAGAGTTTGAATTTTGAGACTTTAGATGAATGTGGTCTTTCTTCGACTCGCCTTCCATTTGGTGATAGTATTGTCGAATACAATGGCATTACTTTATTGTAAACTTAGCCCAAAGCCATGAAAATAGTTGAAAAGTGGCTCGTATTCAGTCTTATTCAGTCGTATTCAGTTGTATTCAGTTGTATTCAGTTGTATTCACTCTCTCCCCGAATGCAATACAAAACTTCTTTTTCAATAGAATGCTATGAAAGGCAACCGACAAACAGTGTCTGTGTGTTATGTGTGCTCTGTTTACCTGTTCCTCCTCTGCAAAGACCAAACGACAGCAAACATTTTATTTATAGTTTCTTCACATAGAGTTTGAAGTCTTTAAAGTCATAAAACAGGGCTTTTAATTAGCTTTGAATTGGTTTTGACGGAACAAACATTTTTCTTATTCTTCGCATATAATCGTCTCAACATATCTTAAGCACAATTTCAATAATTATATGCATTCCTGACCTCAAATGAATTTTCGGGTTCAAATCTAGAGTATTATGAGTTCAGAGTTTCGAATTTGAGTTCACCAGTTCCTCAACCGTACCCTCTCTGACAACCAAACCATATCTAAAGGCCGTATATATTTTTTTCTTAGAAATGATTTGAATAATAAAAATGCAAATGATTTCCACAACTCCTATGGAGTAATGCAATCGTGAAAATCATTTTCTCGCCTCTAATGTCAGGTCTGTTTCGGAAATATTTTACAAAATTCTGTTTCAAAGTAATAATAAGTTACATCTGGAGAACAGTTCAGCTGTTCTTCCAAAACATATACCGGGAGTAAAAGTTTTACAGTAACTCAGTCAGGGCTGGTGTTTATGTGAGTGGCAAACACTACCAGAAAAAAGGTGCGCAAACACAGTCTCTGGAACTCATTGATAGTGCGCTTGAAGTAGAGTTGAGACTGAAACGCAGAGACACCACAATCGCATGAAGAGTGAAGTGTAAAACTTTTGTGAATTGAAAAAAGAAGCGCTTTTTGACGGAATGCTAACAACAGTTAAGATATGGTGAATGGTTTGCCCGGTGTTGGTTGCCCTTCAGTTTTTTTATCATAAAGTAATGTGTGTTCGGTCAAGTCATTAATCCAGAGGTGCTGTCGCCCAGTCTTGAAATGAAGCGAAACCTGTCCTCTGTTTCAGATCAACTTGTTTTTCAATGAAGTACTCCCAACCAGTGCTCACAACCAGTGCTCTCAACGAGTTCTGAAATTTCTTAAATAAATTTTCGCAAATCTAATGGTTTGCACTGAAAGTGATCTCCAAATCTTGGATTGCATTTCAAGTTTCGCTTTTTTATATTGGTTTTGTTGGTTACAAGTTTGATGTATTTCAAGAAATACTAATCACTATTATATAAAATAAATGTTTTAATGCAACGATAAGCCCTCAGTTTAAACCTGTGCTGTATTTTAAGCAGTTGTTAATAAATATGTATTTTATCATAAGATAAGTATATAAAATGCAGAAAAATGATTGTGTTCTCAGCTTTGAAACTTGTGTGAGGAATGCCTTCTTGTTAAGCCACAAATAATCATCTGATGGAATGCTTGGAGAAAGTAATTCTCTTTTTATTGAATCAGTAATAAAGTCGGTGTTTATTAAATCTAAGTAAAGCAGAAAACAAATAAATTTTGGTTTTGTGTTAAGCCATTAATATAAAGGCCTAATAAATTGTTTGATAAATGATAATCGATAGTCAGCCTGAGGTCCGAACTGAAAGAATGGGCTGTAAACTGACTGCAACCGGCATTATCTGGACAAGTCTGTCATTAGCAGCTGCAATTCTGAACTGTGCTGGTTATTATATTCCCTATTGGCTAAAGGGGTCGTTCCATAATGCCATCGATGTGTCATTCGGTTCGTTCCGAAGATGTAATTATCCCCGACTGACAACTGAGGGAAAAGTCGAAATTGTGATCGAATGCGGTCGGTATCGAACTTTTGGAGATATACCGTCACTCTCGTGGCAGGTCTGGTATATTATCCTCTTATCTTTAGTTACATCAGTCACTTAAACAAAGTTTTATTTGCAAAACATATCAAATGTTTATTTAACTTCACTTAGAAATTGATATATTTTCTGATTAGAATTTCCTCTTAAACTCAAACATAATTTAATTGATTATTCATACCATTCATAGATCACAACGATTCTGATAGGAATGGGCTGTAAGAACATTCAGACAATATTTTTCGACTGACCCTAACTATCATTAATTGAGTGGATGTTTATTTTGATAAATTAAGCGTCGACTTCACTATTAGTGGCGTTCACAGTATTGGCCGGTTGTTGTCTATCCGATGTCATTACCAAAAGCACTGCCAAAGCTCTGGGAGTCATTCAATTGATCGGAGGTTAGGATAACTATTATGGCAAAAGTTATTGCTTTATCTGAGATAACAGTTGAGTGCAACCGAACTGTTTGTTGTGCTCTTCCCTCCGCTCTTCAACAGAATTTCAATCTAACAAATAGCCATTTATTTTAAGACCAAGTAAATGTTGAGTACTCTCTTCTAATAACTCAGTTATCTTTGGAAAGCAATCATCAATTTATTGATTATTATAATTAACAGATGTTTAATGAATTGTTTCAATATTTTTCGATCGTTTCATGAATTTAAAGTTTGAAAATGTGAATGAAATTGGAAACCAGAGTTCAAACTCCTCTTGGCAATCTACTGAAATGTGATCAATAATCTATTGTTCGATATTTATTAGGCAATGAATGGCTTTATTCGCTGATTATGTGCAGGCATTCAGAGTTAGCACAGAAAAACAAACAATGTTTGGATTGAAAACTATTTATTCAGTGAACCACACAATCATAATATCCTATTCGATGCGATTTCTCAGAATAGGAAACATTTTTGTGTTGGTCTCTGCCTGGGCTCACATACCCAGTCTTGTTCACAATCCAAACAAAACAATTCGAGCGTAAATCAAAGCCAACACTTGTTTTTATACCAATTATCCAAATTACAAATCGCTTTGAATTTTCAATCAAATGTCAAATAGTAAACCATTTTTCTGCACAAAAAAATGTGAAATTTTAAAAAATAAATACAGGAAAAGCCTAAATGTCTTTCTTAAGAATGGATAGTTTTTTGTATAAATCATCGAATATAAAGAGCAGTTCCTCCAACCCCTTAAGTAAAGCATACAATAATCTGATGTCATTTTTCAATACTTCAGATTTGTGTTCAGTCTTTTGGTACAGAATTTTCTAAACTTATTTGAAAAGCACTCGAAAATCTTTTGTAGAGTAAAACCGAATAAACGATTGAATGAAAAATAGGCTGACATTCGATGCGATTATCATATCATAAATATTAAACTTAATTCAATAAAATATACGCTCAACTAATACATAGGCCTTTCAATAGGTCTTTCAAAATGGGATATAAATCCCACAAAAAAAAACAAATTTTGTTACAAATATTCTTATGATTCAATTTTCTTTAATCAATATTCAATTTGACCGCAAATTCAAATAAAAAGAGAAATTGAATTGCATTCGACTTGAAATGAAAAATAATAACTTTATAAATGATTTGCTTTCAAACAAAAAATAAATGTTAAAATTGATTGGTTTTATGCCTTTATAGCTATACTAATGCTGTCGGGAGGAATACTATACCCATACGGCTGGACCAGCCCTGAAGTCAGAGACGCCTGCGGTGGTCTGTCTGACGTCTATAAACTTGGTATTTAAAACATTTATTGCATTTTTTGGTTGCATCTCTGTTATTAATACATTCTTTACTTGAAAACTGTCACAATAATCGATTGTTACGATCGTTGGCACCAATAGGCACATGTCAGTTGTCCTGGTCTTCCTATATGATGATCTCCGGAGTGGTTATGCTATTTATTTGTTTTGTTCTCTCATTCGGAGCCAGTAAAGTTAAACTTAGACCTTATAGACCATAAATCATCGTCACATCCACTCATTTCAACTATAATTTATTGTAAAGTTTTTTATTCCAAGTCTCTCCACTTTTTCGATACTCATTGCGAAAGAAAAAAATAATTTATGTTTTTTTTACTCCGAAGTCAATATTTGTTAATAAAAATAATTCACTTTTTTGATCGATTGTCTCGAATTCAATAATTAATAATTTTGAAGAAAAATCGTTTCCTATATATATTCCGTAAGTAACAAACATTTGGCTTTATTTTCGGATATAAATCGAAAACCTTTTATAACTATTACTTTATTTTTTTTAAACATTTAATTAAATTGATTTTTGAAAGATTGTGATCGAACTGACGATAATTTGTTTCTTTTTTGGCTCAAATTTTGTAATTTATTCGCATCTCATAAACGCATTAATTTTCGCTCAAATTCAAGGGTTCATTGAAGCTATAAATTCTTTAAATTAAAATGAAAAAGAAGTAATTTATTAACAAATTAGATGTTCTATCACATCATATTTGTTGGAAATTTGTTCCAGAATCAACTTTTTTCCGAAACTCCTGAAGTGTTTTCGGATTTTCTATTTAATATCATAATTATAGGAGGGATTAGTCTTCAATTGAGAAGTACATAAAAGTGAGATGAATTCAATATAATTTTATAGGGATTTTGTCAGTTCAACAAAAAAAACAGACGATAAGTAACAAACATTTTGTGCTTCAATTGAAAATTCTCATGAAATCATAAAAACAGATTAATTAAGTTTTTTGCGGATCACATGATATTAAATGATATCATTTATATGCAAACGACTCAATGGTTAATAATTTCCATATAATTTACATTTTAATAGAGCTTTCTTTTGAAAACGACTCAGAATTTTGTCACACATTTAACTCAATTATTTATTACGTATTTATTTAAATAAAAACTACAAATTAATTAAATCTATGAAATTGCAATTGAACAGGATGAAATAACTGATAGATAAGTAGGCTTGAATACATTGAAAGCAATTAAAAGCTCATCAAGATAGTTCAATGAACAACACAAACATTAAAACTAATTAAAAGCTGATATAAAATGAAATGAAAATTGAACTCAAGTTAAAGGAACTTATATCTAGAAATTAAACAGAAGGAATCTGCCTGTTCCAAATCTTAAGTTTTGCTTGATGTAAAATTTGCTGATTATTGCCACCACGATATTTGAAGATATTTATTTGTATGGTTAGCATATTTTGGCAATTTCTCAAAAAGTTTATTGTTGAAGGTTGAAAAGGGAGGGGTGGTGTAAAGCCAAGGGCCAACTTCTTTGGCATATTATTGAGTTGAGTGCAGAACTAACGCTATCTGAAAGTCTTGAAAACATTTGACAAATGAATGGATAAAACGTTATTCGCAGACAAATAAATGTAAACAAATTCTAAACTAAAATCTTTAAAACAATTTCAAGACTTAAACATTGAAGTAATCAATGGCTCGAAGATTACTTTTAAACCTTTTTAATAAATCAATTAAAACAAATGCATTTAATCGGAATATTTTTAGTTTCAATCAATCAAAACAAAGGAAGAGTTTGTGTCAAAACTTTTATCGAAACAATTCTTTGGCAAAATATCTTCTGAAGTCTTCTCTGTTTGTGATTATATCGATATTTGGATCAAAATGTCTGTTAAAATATCATAAAGAAAACAAAGAGTTTTACCATTTTTATGATTCTATAAAAAACATTGAATTAATGCAATTATGGTCTATATTTGAACTAAGAAGAAGTCAAATGTTGTTCAAAACAGATGAAAACCATATCAATGATGACAAGAATCAGATTCCGCCCTCCAAGAGATTCAATTTCATTGCAGACGTGACGGAAAAGGTGTCGTCGGCTCTGGTTTTCATTGATGTGAACGGAAAGCATCCGTTTTTCAATATGACTGTCTCTGTTTCCAGCGGTTCCGGTTTTATTGTCGACTCTTCAGGTCTGATATTAACCAACGCTCACGTCGTCGGAAATTCCTCCGAAGTGTCTGTAAAATTATTTGATGGACAAGTAGTCAGAGGAAGGGTTCAATATGTTGACCATAGACTAGATATGGCGACCATTCAAATTGATGTGAAGAGAAAATTGCCTTTCATCAAACTAGGTGACTCTCAAAAATCACGAACTGGGGAATGGGTAATAGCTTTGGGTAGTCCCTTTTCTTTGAGTAATACCATAACAGTTGGAGTAATCAGTTCTTTGAACCGCAAGAGTCGAGATTTGGGTATAAATGCCAATGAAATCGATTACATCCAGACGGACGCCATTATCAATATCGGCAATTCTGGCGGTCCTTTAGTCAATTTGGACGGAGAAGCCATCGGAATCAACTCAATGAAAGTGACGGCTGGTATTTCCTTTGCCATTCCCAGCAATTATGCAAAGGGTTTGAACATTGGTTTTAGAAGAAATTTTGTTAATTAATTGATTGTTCTCTTGATTTTAATAAAGAATTCCTCGAAAGAGCGAATCGATTTCAACGAAAGACCATAAAAGATAAAGAGGAAGAAAAGACGTCAAAGAGGAACAGATATATCGGCATTTCAATGCTTACTCTGACTCCAGAAATCATAGAACAGTTCAAAGCAAGAAACGAAACCTTTCCCGAAGTCAAGAATGGAGTTCTGATTGTGTCTGTAGTGATGGGCTCACCCGCGCATCTGTATGTCTGATCATAAATCAGTTGTACATTATTTAATGAATTTATATTTTCAGAGAAGGCCTCAAACCCCGGGACATAATCATAGGAATCAATGGAAAGGCCGCTCATTCCGTTAATCAAATTTTTGAAGCCTTGGAAAGGGAACAGACTTTGAGTTTGACAGTTAATCGTCAAGAAAGAGAAATTAATATTGTGGTCAGACCTCAACTGATCGAAGATTGAAAACATTATCAATTAAATAAGACACTTGGCCATCCAATAAAAACCAAACTTCTCGTTAAAAACAAACTGACCACCCTTTTTGAGTACGGGTAGGGGTAGTCTGCCTGAAGCAGAGCACAATTATAACATTTAAATTTGAAATAAAAAATAACAGAAATAAACGGTTTTTATATAAAATTAGTTTTTTTTCGATTTATTGGTTATTTCTTTGTTTCTAAATTGAAATTAATTCAAAGACTATTCAAAACTTGAATAAAAAAGATAAAAAAAGCCGCAAAAAAATTTTCGGAACGGGTTTTATTCGGATTCGCTTTTTTGGATATTTTACATAAAATTATAAGAATTTTGATATAATTAGAAACAAAGGAATTGAGACTTCATTTGACGACTTCGATCACTCTTTCAGTCTATTCTTCTTCAGCGTGTGATCGCCTTCTTCTTCGTCTTCTTCTACCCGAACGGGATCTGCTTCTACGTCGGCCACCGCTTCGGGACCGGCGAGAACGCCTTCTTCGTCATTGAAAGCTCGCTCTCAGTCTTCCGTCCGATTGTTTTATTCAATAAATTATTACAAATTCTTATTAGAATTCATA
>JAQIWP010000870.1:0-19295 GCA_034695525.1 Euzetes globulus | reverse complement strand
CAAACCGAGTCATATAAAGGAAGAGTAGTAACATATGTTCGAGAAGTGAACCAGGACACTCTAACTGAAACTTTATTCACAAACGGAGTACAAAGTGTTCGGGTCTTCAAAAGACAAACTTAATTAAGCGCTCAAATAATAAAATCAAATCATGTTCTTTGATGTTATTTGTTCAATTTTATTTTTATAAATTTCAAATAAATGGTTGTTAAATTTTAAAATTGTTATTTTAAACAATCCTGAAGACATTCAAACTTAAAAAAATAAGAAGAAAAATTGTTAAATTAAGTTTACATTTCATTTTCATCATGTAATTGATACATTTTTAAAAATCGTTTCAAATACAAACAATTCTAACCACTGAAAAATCAAATATGTTAAAATAAATCTTGCTGATTTGGTCTTTTTGTTCCCGATACTGGCCACCTATAATTGATTGTTTATCTTGAGTTTGACCATAGAGTTAACATTAGAGCCACTGTTTTGTAGTTTAGCGAACAGTTGATAGCTTTGAACGCTTTTTTGCTTTCTATTTCAATTCATTGAGAATTGAGTTCTTTGGTGCCTCAGCTAACAATCGCTCTTATTTTCGCGCAAATTAAAACTTCAATTAATTATTTGAGTGTCTATTGGGATATTTTGGTCTAGGTAGGCAGATTTGTTTTTTTGTATTGAATTGGCTCTTTAAAGAACTTGAAACATTGTCGACATATTCCAATAGGTGCATGATTCAAATAGAGATCAAGTTTTGCAATTGATTAAGTAGTTTATGAAAAGTTTTCCATTTTTGCAGAAAAAAAAGTTCTGGGATTCAACAAAATAGTCCAAATGAATCCATTTGTCAATAATTGCTTTCAATATACGTATATTTGTTATGATTTCGTGGATTTAAGGGTTATTCAAAGCAACCAAATATTGTAAAATACTTGAACTTCAACCCTATGTCTGAAAATATTTCGGTTTGTGTCAGATTTTATGGACAGAATTGTTTATTTGTCTTCACATATGATTTAACCAAATATTTTAACTAAATTTTGAAATACTTCAACACTTATTAATAATGAGAATAGTTTTGAAAATGCAAAGCAAAATGAGTTCAAGACTTTTAATTAACGAGTTTTCTGCATGCGATTAACTGAACTGCACCTGTTAGGGCCAGCTCTGGTCGGTTTTGGTCAGACTGTTGTTAATGTTGAAAAAGGTAACATATCATGCAAACCTGAAAGCCTTAATCAACTATCAGCTGATGTATGTTTGTTAGCAACAGTTCGTGCAATTCATTCCTTGCTACTTATTCTTAAATTTACACTGAATAGGGTTTAAAGTCTTACCGGTCGGGGCTTCAAAGTGACCAGACATTCCTCAGGCGAATAGCCGTGTAGTCGGAGCTGAGACTTGACCACATACTGTAACAATAAATTTCATTTTAGTCATAAATAGAGAAATGTTTGTTGGAATGAATGTCTGTTTAATTGGTTTTGTATACATGAAGTGATTAGAGTAATGTCAGAAAGATCTCAAGTGATTCGTTAGATTTGTGTAAAACAAACAGATTTTTTAAAAAGCAATGAATTTGTTTGTAGAGTATATGTACTGAAATTGATTAAAAAATGAAAAAGATTAGAGTTTAACCTAAAAAAAGCTAAACAACGGAAAAAGCATAAATTGATTGATTGAAAGGTCATCTCTTAAAGACCGATAGGCTATTGAAAAACAAAACACTTTAAGAGGAAATGTGATAATATTTGATAATCATTTGCATGAATCTGTTCTTAAAGAAAAGGAATAGGTTTGAAAAGTGTGATACCATATCAGAGCTGAACGCGTGCTCCTCTATAATAATCTTATGTCTTCGCTGTGAAGGCCGATAGAATGTCGCTAATAGGAGGTGCAGATTGACTGACAGGGCGTTCATTATAGTCACTTCATGGACTTTTGCGCCCACGATCTGTGCCATCGGTCCCTTTGGTGGCAAATCGGAGAGTGCGGCTGGAAGGTAGCCATGAAAATGACTATGCACTGCCCTCTGAGACCAGTTGTTCAACACTTCCTTTACGTAATTGTCCAACGACTTGGGTTTAAGACCAAGTGATTGTCCGCAGAAATACAGACAGTCCTCATTGTCGTCGGTCAGGCGCTTAGAATCAACTGTTCAGACAAATTTCGTTCAAATTAATTCTTTTTGTAATTACTTTAAGACTGAATTTTCTTATTTTTATAGCTTTTTAATTAAAGCATTTGTTTGCTGTTAGGATTCATTTTGTGAACCACTTTAGATAATTACAAGAGATTTAGTGGTAAATAATAATTATCTCTCAATTGATTAATCCTTAGACAAAACTCCATATTATTCCTCAGTTTTCCGTTCAAACCCTTTATTTTTCGGTTCAAACTTTTTTGATATGAATTAAATAAAACGATTAGAAGTCGATATGATTTGTAATTTTTGACTGAAGTCAATCTGAATAGAATAGTGTGAAGAAATGCTAGACTTGTTTTATCAGATTCAGTTTTTTGCCAAAAGTCAAGTGGATTCCCAGCAACAAAAAAATTAAAATAATGGATTAAATGGTGAGAGGAGAACAGATGGTTAGCTAATTGTTTTCTAACTGATATTATATGATTGTGGATTAGTTTGAATGATATCATCTTGAAATTATCATGATTACTACATGTTTACTCGTTAAATCACTTAAAATTGCATAAAATGATAAATGTTTAAATAACTAACCGAAAGGCAGGTCCTTCTTCTTGGGAAAATCGAACTGCTGTCGGAATGAAGCGAAGGGGTCCTCCTCGTCCATACGGCGGGCAAAGTCGAGACTGTCGATCGGTGTTCTCCACATATTAGACTTGGCTCTCAACGCATTGATAGGCAATTGTTTATTCATTTTGAACTTCTTGTTTCCTAATGCGGTCTAAAAAAGACAAAAAGTAAATAAGTCTTAAATAATGATTGAAAGCGAATTATAAACTATAAAGACTGAGAGATAAATAAACTATTTATGATTGTCAACAATGATAACAATTATAAGGATAGGTGTTGGGAGATGGGGATTGGCGATATTCGCCGCTCACGATAACAGCTTCCTATCATATCAACGAAATTAGACAATCGGACGACGGGAAGGCATTCGACGCGTTCCGAATGTCAAAACAGTTTACCAGTTATTTCAAATCACAAATAATTATTAAGCAGATCATTTAGAAATTAAGTTTAATGAGAGACAGGTCTTGTTTTCTTGGCTAAAATCAGTGATTCTGTTTGTGGTACATACCTGTACTCGGATTTCCGTGCTTTCCATTTCGTAAATCATTGTTTATATTAAGTTTTTCGTAACTAAACACAAAAATTAATTAATTAATTGAGTGAAAAACGACAAATCGATTGCTTAATATTAAAATTTAAAAAAGTTTTGATTTAAAGACTTTGTTAGTCGAGACTCGAGACTACTTTTACTGGAAAAGAGATGTGTATTGAGTTGAGACAAACGAAGGACTAATCGAATGAAACATTTCCCTCAGAATATTATATAAGACTCTAATCTATTAATATTAAGAGTAAATTTACTCTCTTATCATCTCAACAGCTGAACAGCTCGACATGGAATTTGCTAGACTCTTTTTTTCTTTGTCAGCCTTATTATCTAGTTCATTTGTATTCCAATCAAGTCTTAGTGAGAGGCTAAATATTTTTCTATATGTCTATTGGATTTTGAATTTGAAATAAATTTGATTTGAAATTAGAAATAGTTAAGCATTTTTCTGATCAAAAATAGAAAGCAATGCAACATATTTTCGGTCAGATGTCTTGGAGACGACAAAGAATTGAGTAGCACTCACCTGCAGCTAATTGTCTGTTGCCTTGAAATCAAAGTCCGGTATGTCCTTCCGAAGGTTACTTTTTAGGAATATTTTTTTGGTGAACTTGATATCTGAAATTAATATATAAAACAGTGACAGAAAAGATTCTGTGATGCGTTCAGAGGCACAGCTTTTATGCGAAGTGAGGCTCAGACGTTAAGTTCTGGCTAGAAATACCTCAGGTTTGATTGGGGGCTGTGCTCACTGTTTCAACTGATTTGTTTGAATAAGTAAAAAGGAGAAATATCTATTTCAGAACTGGCCTAAGCTGGTCCTAACCCAGGCTGCTATTTGAAGCTCAGCCTAATTCGAGAATCCAATCTTGTTATACAATATCTAATTAACAAAAGAGTTATCTGATTACATGTTTGCTGTGCATAATCATTGCAATTGCCGTTGCCTTCAGTCAGATATTATTCTGAATTTTGCATACATTTCGCAATCAAAATGATAATCAATGCAAATTGTTTGGGTGTGATATCAAATCTCAAATGAATTGACTCAGGGATACTTGAAAACAACAAAATTAATTGCATTTATTTTCTTGGTTAGGGTTTTGATGTTTTTTTTTCGATGTGAAAACAGACAGAGTTTTCGCAATTCGTTGCTATCATCGCATAGAAACAAAATTTGGTCCAAAAATGTTTGCCTTTTTGACAGACTTTAAAGAACAGGAATTTCGTAAGACTTTTATCATTTGGTGTAAAAGCTCTTCAAATCGCTATCGAATCAAATGTTAAAAATTTTTTAAACTTTTCACAAGACTTACAGTTTTAAAATTCATTTTCATGGAATTCCCTGTAGTTTATCTTGAAAGCTAGACTGTGAAAGGTGAATTCATTTTGGTCGGGTTATACCCAATTATAAACGACTAAATTAGATGATATATATAAATAAACATCAAGTAAGGGCATTTTAAATTAAGCGTGCTTAATCTCAAACTGAACTGACCTTGCCATAATAAGGTATTACTATTAATATTTTAGAACCCGGATGAATATTTTACAGGTTTTTCAAATTGACGTCATGTGAGAAACAATTAGTTAAACTTATTTTCAATTTTTCAGACAAAGACTTTACTGAATTATCGGATAAAACATGAATTTCAATGAAATCTTTTGGTAAAAAATTGATAACTCGTTTGAAATTGATTTTAAAGATTATGAGACAAATGCTGGCAATCTATGTATGTGTCAGAACTCATCCAAAGATTCTTTGTTTTGAAAAGTACTTGCTATTTATCCAAACTGGATTGAAATACAACAGAATAAATGTCAAAATTAAATAGAAAAACAAAAATAATCTCAAAGTTATTTCAATTAAGTTGTTGAGTGAAAGATAACTAAAAATATTAGTATTTTTCACTTGTCTATGAACTAATGGGTTGTTTCCAAGCGGTCTCAAAACCAAACGGCGTTTTTTAGAGTTAAATCTCATCGACATTGAGTGCAAATATCTTTTATCATTGAGACAAACATTGAGCAAATAATTAGTTTTATGAATAAATCAAAAGCAAGATTCAATTCTTCACATGTCTTATGGATGGTTCGATATCAACAAATTTGACCATCACTTACATTTGATCAAGTTTATATGATTAAAGGGTGAATAAAGAGAATATAAATATTGTCAGGGCTGAATACCTTCAAAATTCTGACATACAGTCTGATACACCCAATTAATTCTGTGCCAAATGTATGGCTTTCATTGACTATTGAGATAAAAATCAATTTGAAAATCTTTTGGCATTTGATCTGTTCGTTACTCAAATTGAACATGTTAATTTTGTCAATTTATATAAGAGTTTCATAATACCTGTAAAACGATGTGTAATTAATATTCTGATCAAAAGGTACCGAAATAGTGCTTAAAGTGTTAGATATCTTCTGCTTGTGATATAAGTAATCAATTGATTAAAGGGAGTAAAAAGAGTGGGTTTCTCTTCAGTTGCGGGTCAATACAGAGAGCGATAGGGAAAGGTAGAAAACTTTGTATTCGCTGATTAAAGTTTGTTCCACACGCTGACAGCCTATAGGACGGCAAAAGTTAGCCTTCACTTTGAGTTAGAAAATCGATATTTTATGAGATAGTAATAGAAAATCACTTCAATTTGACGTAAGTATCATCCGATACGAACTGATGGCAGTAAGCCTTCAACTTTTGGCTCAACTCATTAAGTAATACAAAGACGTCTTCGCACAAATCATAACTCATTTCATATTCAATTGATATCATTTAGATTTTTAGCGATTCTTTGAAAAGTCTTTCCCAATTTTTGGCATTGGACAGGTATCAATATCCGGAATATTCCGATCTTTGATTTCAAGTTCACTCCTAAATGACCTCGCATTCAAATGTGACGTTAGGTTATAATATGATTTACTTTTTGTCCTTTTTTTGTTGAAAATTCCATAATTTTGGTGGGAATTCATTGATTTGTTAGAAAAAGAAGTTTTGACTTTTCGTAGAAGTCTTGTATGAAGTGAAACATCGACTGCAATGATAGAGAGTGACTGAAATTTAGTGAATTGGGTCGCATCTGATAGGGAAAGACAGGAAAAACATATTTTCCAGCTCCAATAACGCTATTATTGTTTTGTTGCTAACGGGTCTCCCATTCAATAGTAAACTAACAATCATTGGTTAAATGTTTAAAAATAACTTTAATATCGAAACCTTGATTAGAAGTTTGACTAAAATTCAAGAATACATACAAAAGTAAATAACCACTAAAAGGATATTCTTTTGATTGTAAACATCGATAACTTTTGCTGAAATGCCGTTTTTACTACAAAGCCTATGATATTCGTCAACAAAGCTCACGTTTGCACCTTTTTTTAGCTATCAATTGACTTTTTTCAATGTTTTTCCTAAAAATATCAGATGATATATGAAGGTAAGACATGTGTTGTTGAATTCACCCTTGGCTACAAATAGAAAATTGGCTTTACCATACATTTAATTAAAAAAAATTATTAATGTTTTAATGCTTTGGTCAATTTTGAAATAATAAGACAGAAAATGAAAATTTCCATGAAAATATGACAGATTTAATGCAAGATCATTTTACGATTCAGTGTAATGTTTGAACTTTAATGAGTTAAAATGTTTTGGTGTTGTTTTTAATTTGAAGATTATTTTTCTGATTGAGTAATAAAAACAAACTTTGAGTTAATAGATGAGTTTTGTTGACAATCACGTGATATCCACGATTGTATTTTGTAGTAAACATATTGTTCTAAACTACAACTTGCAACATTTCTAACCTTTTATCGATTCCGAAATCCTCCGGAAATAAAACAACCAGACCATTTTTTGTTTCATTCGCTTTCATTAGCCAAAAATTTGCTAGTTCTATTATTAGGTAATAATTGTTGCAATATGTTATATAATCATGTTGAGTTAAGACAGATCAAATTAACTTGAGCTAGGTTATTAAGAAATCAAAGTTAATTATGTTTCGTTGATTTCTAAAATGTTTTAGAGAGAGAGTAGAGACCTTCTCCTACTGTCCACCACTGCTCTTGAAATGAATATTCAAAGTAAGAGCTGCTGTTGTTTATTGAATAAGTTGTCTGATAAGTTGTTGCCATAGAATCCTTTCCAAGTAGAATAGAAAGTTGCCACTGGTCCTATTATTAGTTGGCAACTAGATTCTATGGCAACTTGTATGCTATCCAATTAATAATCACCACGATGCCCTACCAGTTCCACTTCTTTTTAAAATGGTTCAGTTAAGCCAGTTTTCAGCTTCTATTGGTTTGACCACCTTGGCTATTCATCGGATTAAATAGACCTCTTAGTTGGCATTAGATAATAAGTTATCTAGTCTATATTTCTATCATCTTGTATTTGTGATCAATATTAAGATAATGTCTGAAATCATTGAATTTCATTAAATATTTAATTTGTTTGCAAAACAATTAATTGCTTTGAATTTAAATGAATTCTTTAATTTCTATTAATATCAACAGAGAATATAATTTAAAATTTAATTAAAACAAATCAAACATTGAATGGCAGTCCACTTGAATTGTATGCTAAACCCGTCAAACGTTAACTGAAATTAAAGGAAATATACATTAATTTCATTAAAGTTCAATTAAAGTTCAATTTAAAGAAAAATAAGTTTTGAGACAAAAATTGTGTGAATTTGCAAAATCCGAATAGAAATTGTTTAAAAAAACAAATAAACGATTGAATAAATTCAAACATTTATTGTTTAATATCTATTAGGAGTGAATAAAATTCACAATTAATTGCTATTCGATGGCTGAAAATCACGCACTTGTGTACTAATGCAAGCCGTGAGGAACGGTAGCCATCGGTCAAAGAATTTCAGGGATTAGAGAAAGAGTCTAAACGATGATTACCTTAGAATTCTATAATATCTCTTCGTTTTTAATTTCTCGCAATTGTTTGCGTTTTTCCAAAATATTTCTGATGAAGAACTCGCCCGCTTTGTAGGAGGACCTGACCAGAGGACCGCTGGCCGTATACATGAAACCCAATTTGTTTCCGTATTCTTCCCATTGTTTGAACTTTTCTGGTGTCACGTATTCATTGACTTTGATGTGCCTTTTGGTCGGTTGCATATACTGTCCTAATGTGACGCAATCGACTTCTGCTGCCCTCAACTGATCCAAAGTTCTAATAATCTGGTCGTCAGTCTCTCCGAAGCCTAACATAATCGAAGTCTTTGTAATAACTGATTGGCCGCTAATTTGTTTGGTTATAGATTTGGCGTACTTTAAGACATCGATTGATTGTTTGAAGTTAGCCCTCGGGTCGCGAACAAAGCGCTGGTACTCTTCCACCGCTTCGATGTTATGCGCGTAAACGTCGAGACCAGAAGTGGCCACCGTTTCGATGGCCTTCTCATCGCCTCTGAAGTCTGGGGTTAAGCACTCGACACAAATCGATGGGTTTATTCTCTTTAACTGTCGAACTGTTTGAGAGAAATGTTTAGAACCGCCATCTGTGAGGTCATCCCTGTCCACAGACGTCAGGACCACATAATCTAAACCCCATTCGGTAATGGCTTTGGCGGTATTTTCTGGTTCGTTGGGGTCGGGAGGCGGTGGGTTTCGCGATGTTTTCACTGAACAGAATCGACAGCCACGAGTGCAGGTGTCGCCCATCAACATAATGGTGGCCGTCGCCGTCGAGTGCTTCCCTCCGCCCCAACATTCACCAATATTTGGACACTTGGCCTCTTCACACACCTGTTTCTCAAAGAAGTACAATAAATAAGATTCATAACAAAAATAGGTTTAAATGCAAACCGTATTCAACTTCAAAGACCGCAACGACTCTTTCAATCGATGGAAATTGTGTCCGATTGGGATCTCCCTCTTGAGCCACGGCGGCAGACGAAGACTAAACACAAATCATTTGAATTATTTAAGATAAGTAATAAGAGGACATACCGTTCATTATCACCGGTTTGTCTTCTCAGTTTTCCCTTGTAATCGTCCCATTTGTCCTCCCTTTTCACCACTCCTGCAATGAAGTCCGACAGTTGTGGACCACTCTTCAACTCATCGGTAAATCTGTTAATATTCTTATCATCAGAACTAGAAGTTATCACTCGATTGGACACTAATTTTAAATTAAATCGTCGTTTAATCAAATGTCTTGTTTTTAACATATTTTTTGTCTTTCATTTGTTTGAAACAAAAACCAAAACATTGAAAACGATCTGCAATAAGGAAGTAAGAGAAACAAAAACAAATGGCTTAGTATATGGATTAATGGAAATGAGTTAAGTCTTTCTGGCATCAATAGGATTACATCATAGTGGAGGGACGGTATAGACATAAAGTATGGGTGAGATTAGTGGTGCGTCACTCAGTTGTGGAATAAGAGGTGAGTCATAGCAACGAAGTGATCGTCAATTCATAAGATGGACGAAAACAGCGATCATTTTGAACTAACTTCGGATCAGACGGAAAAAGTACTACAGTTTCAGGTTTGACACCAATTGTTGCCATCCCTTCCCCTTGTCTGCCATTATATTTCAATTGTCAATGAGTTAGAAGTACTGAAGGCTTAAATCAGTGTTCAATTAACCCGTTTTTTGGCAATCATTTCACTGAATGTTTCCTTTGATTCAAATTCAGCTTTTATTTCAATTAAATCCTTTGTTTTGAGACAACATTTCTCTGAATAATTGTCTGTCTAATGACAGGACCTGACAGGCATTGAAGACTGGAACCGATGCAAACAGATTCTCGAGCAAAACAATTGGGACTTTGAGGTAATTCTTTGTCCAATCGATAAGTTAATCGATTTATTGATTGTTTACTTTTTGACGATAAGATTGCCGTTCGTTTGACTTTAGACGGAAGTATTGACAATAATCTCAGAGATTCTCCGACCACTTCATCTAATCTAAGACACAGACCAGTCGGCCAGAGTTCAACTCAGAACAACGGTTCCGCTGACAATAGTTTGGTTGCGAATCAGTCAAACAATAATAATAATAATATCAATAATAATAACGTTGAGTACAGAAGAGCTGAGACCCGACTGAGTGTCTGGTCGTTCACAACACGTCTCATATCATTTCCATTCGCTTTCATTTACGACACTTTGCTGTCGATTCTTCGGTTCGCCTTATCTCTCATCAGAACAGATCAGATAAGAAGTGAGTCCTTTATTCAAATAATGCTTAAATTGTAAACTATCTAAACTAAAAACATTGAGTCGATTGTGGCCAATGCCTACCATTTAATCACTTTATCAGTGCAAATGTTGAAAGCAGGAGCAAGAGCATAATCTAAAAATGTAAACGTGTGCAAAATGACCATAAAGAGAATGGCTGGAATGAGTTGCTTGCTGTGAATGTGTAGATTGTGTTTTATGTAAAAGTTCCCCCAGTCAATTCTGATGTCATATGGGTTGACTGTCTTCTGTTGAGTCAGTTTCCTTCGAGTGTTTAAGTGTCGACTCCTAATTACATATACTTTGGTCTGGGTTTCACCCATTATTGTCAGTTAAGTGGATCTGCTGGCGCTCACACCAGTCTCGTTACCAGACCTTAACAACAATTCATTTTAATGGATGAGACAAAAGCAGTTAATTAGTAGTCGACTCCATTGCTTGCAATTAAATGTTAAAATGAAAAGTCATTGAATGAGTGAATGCACTGAACGATTGCCTAATCGTTTGACATATTTTGCCTTTTATTTTGTTTCGCAAGCATTGCATCAAAACATTGCGTTTCGAGAAAAACGTGTTCTTTGACTCTCTTTTCAATTGATTGACATTTAGTTCGACTCAAATCCAGTTTATTGTTATTATTGAGAATCAGATAAAATTCAAGACTTGATTTCATATTTCTTGTGTTCATTTTGATTAACGTCTGAATAGTCGTACGATTAGTCGAAACAAGTCGTTGTTTCAGTCATTTTTGTTTTGGTCTCAAAATTGTTTTCATTTATAATTTATAATCAGTTTTATATTAAATATGAGTGAAAGTGACGATGAATTTATGGCCGACTCAATAGCCAGTAGTTCCAGTGATTTGAACAATAGGTTGACCGATGAATCCAATCGGTCTTCCGATCGATTATCTGAAGGACCGTCTCAGATGTCCAACAGTTCTGAATCGGAACCTTATTTTGAATATTTCTATAATGGCTCTGATGTCGAAATGCCTGAAGAGTCTGACACCAGTGCCGACGATAACGCCTCCATAACGCCATTTTTCATAAGAAATTTTCGTTTTATAGACACTGTCGACAGCGCTGAAGAACGGAACCAATTTTTGACTAGATTTGAGGTTCAGTACGGGTCGACTCATCCGGTATTCTTCCGGGGATCGTATAGCCAGGCCTTAGATGAGGCCAAACGTGACCTCAAGTTTTTGCTGGTTTACCTCCACTGCGACCAACACGAAGACACAGACGAGTTCTGTCGGACA
The DNA here is from genome assembly GCA_034695525.1 of Euzetes globulus. NCBI lineage: Eukaryota > Metazoa > Arthropoda > Arachnida > Sarcoptiformes > Euzetidae > Euzetes > Euzetes globulus. The sequence continues at coordinate 7,504 of JAQIWP010000870.1, read as the reverse complement.
GTTGTAATCAGTCAAAGATTCATCGATTTTGTCGCTGAAAATAACTTACTTTTCTGGACGTCTTCTGTGAGCTCAGCCGACGGCTATCGAGTGTCGCAATCGTTGCGGGAAAACACTTACCCATATTTGGCACTAATTGTGGTCAAACAGAACCGAATGGTTGTCGTCCGAAAGTTCGAAGGAAAGACACCCATTGAGACACTTCTAACTGAATTAAAACTTAGTATTGAAGACAACGAATCAGGTCTGAGGGCCGCCCGACTTGAAAGACAGGAACGGAATATGAATCAAATGCTTCGTAAACAACAGGACGAAGCGTTCGCACAGTCATTGAAGGCAGACCAGGAAAAGGAGAGGAAACGATTGGAAGAAAAGTCTAAAAAAGATGCCGAAGAAAAGGCTAAGAAAGAGAAGGAACTGGAAGAGAGTCGACGAAAGGAGCGGTTACTACAACTGCGCGACACCTTAGTCCACGAAATACCCGCTGAACCGGAGACCACAGATCCGAATGCAACCAAACTTGTGATCAAACTTCCGAACGGCACTCGACTCGAGCGGCTCTTTTTAAAGGGACAGTCCATTAAATATTTATATTATTTTGTGTTTTGTAACAAACAATCGCCGCTAAACTTCCAAATCCGAACCAATTTCCCGCCTCGCGATCTGCCCGCAAAACCGCCACAACCCGAAGACTTTGCCTTCAAAGACGACAATACCTTTGAGTGCACCAATACAATGGAGGCGCCCACCTTTGAACAGTGCGATTTAGGCAAAGGCGCTATGCTTTTTGTCAACGACTTAGACGCCTGACATTCAAATCACATAATCGACTCAAATGAAATTTGCATTCATTTCAGAAAAATGTTTGTTTTAAAAAATAATTATCAAAATAGTTATATAAAGTAATTCTCCACTAATTGCGAGACATTTATTTAAATTTATTTTAAATCAAATAAAAAAGTGTTCGATTTGAATGAATTGATTTTCATTGAATCGCTACAAATAATTCAGTCAACATTTTGATCAAACAATTCATTTATTTCCTCAAAAAAAATCTAAACAATATTTTTTTGGACAAATCATGTCTTTTATCAGAAGTTTCATTCATTTAAATCATGTAAAGTATAGTCAGGATTCACGAGAAATAAAAATTTGAAGTATAATCGATTGGAATATTAGAAAAAATGCGTTTTTCCACAAAAAGTATAATCGGATGCAATGAATGTAAAAAATAAAATAAAAATGAGATAAAAGTTGTGTTAAAATAAAGTCTAATATAAGGATTAAATGTGTTGTTGTCTTAAAGCGGTTACGGAGAGAAACGTTTGGCGCTATAATTAGAGCTGTCATCCCATTCACGTTTGACAGAAGAGTCGGCCAGAGGTGAAGGACTGGACCCCACCTGACGAACACCAATTCGACTGGCTAGGGGAGTGTTACCCCTTCCGATTCCGCCGACAAACTTCTTGAATGGAATTGTCTTCGGGTTTCTCACATTATTGGGAGTGTCCTCATAATCGACAGTCACTGTAGATTGAGATCGACTGGAAGTGGGCGGCCCTTCCCTCTCCTCTTTGATTCTGTTTCCGAAAAATTCAATTAATGGATGTAATGAAGACTTAATAAGGAATACCTGAACTCTGACTTTATTTCTGGCAATTCCTTTGCCTTCGCCTTTTCTGCCAATAGTTTGTAATACTTCTTGCGCTCTGCCGGTGCCATTCCCTGGATCTGAATTTGTGACTTAATAGTGAACGGCCTCTCTTTGCCTTCTTCTTCGTCGCCGTCTATCTTTTGGTCCCGAAGGAGTCCCGGAATGACATAAGTCTCGGCGTTCTTATCGATCTCTTCGTCCCAATCGTCTGAAGCGACGGGAAGTTCAGTTCTTTGGACGACTGGATTATTGAGTGCCGGTCTGGTCCTCAACTCCTCTGATTATAACAATTAAGATTAAATTATTTTTGATAAAATCAAATACCGATTTCGCGGATCACTTGTCGGCTGTCTTTGCAAAGAAGGACGTGTTGTTGCAATTCCGAGGGTAAGACCCGATGGAGTGCATTGAAAGGACATTCCACTAAAACTGGATTCGCCGTATTCTAAAGACAATCAATCAATTATTGGATCAAATGATGATAAGACCCACTCTTTGACATTTAATGATATGGGCCTGAAGACGACGGGCCGCCACTTTATGCAACGGATTGTATGGACAGGTCTTCATCTCATCTTTCATTAGAGTGAATGTCGCCATTGTTTCAGATCTAAGACAGGACTCACATTACATCAGTTTTTATACTCTCCTCTAGTTCACACAGAGCACCAGTTGTAATTCTGTTACAAGCACATTGTAAAAAAATTACAATCTACACACAAAATGGCCAAACTCATTAAATATCTTTAATGTTACAATTTTGGTAACAATCAAATTACAATCAAACTACAAGAAAAGTTTAAAAATTGACGTTTAATGCCTACGTGTTTTATGAACAGACCCTTTCGTTACGTCAAGTTTCAAATTGCCGACGACTGCATGACATCAGCTTTGATGCGTTGAGAGTAACACTATTGAGAGTCAAGTTTACTGTGTTTTGGCGTTTCTTTCGAATAGGTTTCGAATGCTTTTCAAATGGCATTCAAATGATTTGAAATGTTTTAAAATTAGTTTTAATTGAAATAAAGTTAAAATATTTATTAATTAGTGATTAATAAGTGTTAATAAATAAGTTTTAAAATAAATTTGATTTAAAATAAAGAAATTTGTTTCAAATAAAAGTGATTTTTCAAAGAGTTCCCAAAAGAGGCCAAAATCTGTAAATTTTTGAATCTTTTTGTAACAAATGACAAATTAATATCAAATATCTTTCAATTAAAGGTTAAAAAGTTTAAATTCAGTGATAGTTTGCCTAAAAAATGGATTCAAATAAAAATATTGATGAAAATCAGTGTCCGAAAGGAAAACAAAAGAAAGTTTGGTTTGAAGACATTGAAAATAGTCGAAGAGAAGAAGAAGAGGAAGAAATGGCTGCCGAAGAATATCTGAGTAAAAGAGAGGATTGGCTCTTAAATCATATGGTTTATGAAAGGGAAGAAAAAGCCATAATTAAGACATTAATGGAAGACATCATTAGACAAGTCGTCGAAAAGGAGGAAAAGGAGGAACCGATCACTAAGAGTCCGGCATTGATTTCAAGTAATTTATTACAAATATCTCTAAATCTCTTGAAAATTCTTAAATTTCGTTCTGTTTTTAAATAAAAAATAAAATTTAAATATCTTTAAAATTTATAATTAAATTCAAATTATAGCTAAAACTAAATCACTGCCAAAATCAGTGAAAAACCCAAATATAGTGACGGAAAGATTCAGAGTTAGGCCTCATATTTGGTCTGACAGACGAAAGACTGTTAATACAGACACTGATTGGTATTCAGACAGTGGTTAGTATTAGTGATTAAACTAATTTTCAAAGATATTTAATAAAATTTTAATGATTTTTAAATTAGTTGACAAAAAGACTAACGATTCAGATAAGGATTCAGATATTGTTTTCATTAAAGAAGTTAAACAATCAAATACAACAGCAATGACTTCTAATAACTTTGAAAATAAGGCCATTACTGAAAAACTCGAGCCATCGGTTAGACCAAAGACAAGAAGAACCGAAATTACAGCTATTCCTCTGCCGACCAAACAATATCTAAAGATTGATGACAACAAAAACAGTGAAAATGACGGCGACTTCAATGTCGATGACATTATTGCAAAGAAATTAGGCGAAGAATTGGAAATAAGACCTAAAAAAATGGCAGATGTCGTCCCGGAACTCCCAAATAGATATCTTTGGGTAGATTTGGTTCAATCAGACGAAGACATTGATGTTGAAGAAGATGAAGATGAAGAGGGAGAAAATTCTGATAATGACATCGATTATTTCAATTTTGATTTCGTATCAAATTCTGCCGAAAATCCTGAGACAAATATTTGCCCAGACTTTGAACAGTGGTTAGAAATGGAAGAACAAAATGTTAAACAATTGGATCTAAATAATAGTAAGAATACTTTTCAGAAGTTTTTAAAAATAAAATATCTTTTTTGAATTAAAAACTCAAATATCTTTGAAATGATTAATAAAATTTTCGACTAATTTAAACTATATTTACATTTCAGTCGATTCAATTGCAAGCTATAGGAAAGAATTGTTTGACATTTGGGACAGTGATGGCAGTCCTATGGCCAAACCGAATAAATACTCGTCTTTTGGACCAAATGGGGAAAAACGTATTAAAGATTATAAACCAAAGGACAAAAAAAGTAAACATTTGCCGACGATTGAGTCCCGAAGGGATTATTTGGTCTTTAATCTAAGAGATAGAGGTATTTTGTATATAATAAATATCTTTATTTAATTAATTTACATTTTTCAGATGAAATTAGAAAACAAATACCATTTCATAAGACCAATACATATGTTTGTACCGAACAAACCAACAAACTATGGACACTAATAACAATGCAGGGATGGCCAAAGATCTTGAATGAGGTACTGATTGATTGATTAAACAAATATCTTTGTTTTTGGTTAAAAATATTTACATTTTATTCTTATTTTCTTATTTCTAGTTTCACAACAATGTCATTCAAAGATATCTCAATCCACGTCATGACAGAGTACAAGTTCTGCCAAAGAACTACTGTTCAAATTGTTTTAGTCGTCTCCATTCAACTTCGGAATGTAGGGCATGTCGTTTTTGTCTTTGCCAAGACCACACGGCAAAGAACTGTCGAAAAGGACCAAAATATCTTTCGGCGGCCAAACCAAGCTATCAAAGAAGTAAAACAACAAATGAAGTTATGGAGTGGAAGAGAAAATACGGATTTATCACTGAAGGCATTCATTTGATTGATTTCTTTGTTTGGGATCAACAAAACCGTTTCCCCGAAATAAGTGAAAAAGTCACCGACTTATCGATGGACGTCGAAAAGGTCTGCACTGATGGCCGCAATGTTCCTGCCCGTGTGGTTGTTCTCCAGAGAACTCATGGACCTTCAAATTGTGAAGTCCTAATTGTGGCGTCCATAAGAAATGGTAATGTAAAGGACGCAAATGTGGGCTATTCTGGTGTTCTTCCAGTCGACTGCAATAGAGGAGTGACTATTTCGGAATTTCAAGAGGCCTTCTATAAAAGTTGTGGTAAGTTTGAAAAAAAAAATCTTTATTTCTTTTATAATTAAATATCTTTTTGTTTAAAATATCTTTGAAGCGGGGAAACGACTGTGGCTGAAGTCAGGTCTCGATGATCTCAATTGTCTTGGCATTACCTATGAAAAGTGTAGGGATAACAGCATTCAAATCGTTGATTTCGATTGTATTGAGAGATTTCGAAATAAAGAAAACCCAAAGAATGCTATTTCCCTCATGAAAATGGCATATGTCTACCGGGGAATGAAAATCCAAGATATTGACAACAAGCCAAGGGGCAATTTTGGCCATAACCCTGAAATTGATGCAAGAGCTGTCCTTAAAATTGCCGAAAAAGTAGAAAAGATTTATCGAATGGCCGTCAAAATTGATGAAAATAATTCCAAAATTCCAAAATCAATTCCTATCGTTCGAATACCGGGATTAGACCTCCAATACGATTACGAATCAATTACAAAGATATTTGATGTGTCTTTGGCTCAAAAAAAGATATCATTTCAACCCTCGAAACAGGACATCGCGGCTCAGAGTCGCCCCAAAGAGTTTGGAAAACTTATTGACAAATACAAAAATATTTCTGATAAATATCAGTAAAATATTAATATTTTTGTAACTAAAAAATATTTTTTCTTCAATTATTATTCAATTATAATTAGTTTATTTATTTAATTACTCATAACTATATTTATTCATTATTTTGTCAAATGATTACTGAATTATTTTGTTTTGTAAAAAACATTTGTTTCAATTTTTTCAATAATTTCTAAAGATTTTGTGTTTTGTTTAATATTATTATTAATTGAAAATAATTATTTTGTTTCATGAAAAACAATAAATAAATTTATTATTCATTAAAAAACTGCTTTGAATTGTTTTTAATTTATTTAATTATTAAAATATCTTTGAAAAAATAAGTTTTTAAATCAAATATCTTTGAAAAAACATTTAAAATCGAAATTCAATTTGAAAAAGAAATTAAATTTGAGAATTTCTTCTTAAATATTAAGACAACCGCATTGAAGAGCAAATGTTTTTTGAGCTTGTAAGTGTTCAAATTGATTTATTAGCTTTGCGTCCAAATGTTCAGGTATTGCCAAGTTATTAGCGATGATCCGATATTGTCTTCTCCAGTCAGATGTTTGAGGACTTTCAAGAATATACCAGTAAAACAGTTGATTTGCCAATACCGGGATCCTTTGATTCGGTCCAACAATTCCAATTAGTCCATATACCAGATCATAGAAATGACTGAAGAGAGGATTTTCAATATTTAGCCAAACAGTTGACCAGGAAAATAATTTAGTAATGTTTAGAGCACTTTGATAATATTTATTTCTCAAAAGAAATTTGAGAAAAAGTACAATAGTGATTTCAAAATCACAGATAATTAGATTCATGTCTGGAACAATATTTTGTGACATATTTAAAAAGATATTTTTATGACTTATATGCTTATTGACAAAAATGCGTAAGATTTTCAAAGTGAATATCAAATGATTCTTTTGCAAAATATCTTTTGCTTTTATAGCTCTCAAAATTTTACTGAACAGAATAGACCGGAATAAAGAATAAAACATCTCAAGGTTTTCCTAGAATTTCAATCCTAAGCTTTGGTCAAATTATTGACAAGAACTTGTTTTGTCTGTAGTCCAATATAGACCTTTAAGAGTTATTTAATATGTATTTATTGTTTTTTTAGAAAGTTTGTTAAGAGCTGTTAAGAATATTATCAACATTCATATGTGGGAACTCTTTAAAATTTATTAGCCTTTGTCATTTAAAATTATTTATGCTTTGAACAATATTTTTGCCCAAACTCATAACAAAATCTTCAAAGGATTTGATTTTGACATGAAGATATTTATGTCTCTAAATCAGTAGCAGCTAGTATTTTGCAAAAATAATTTATTGATATCTTCAAAGAAATTTGATTTTAACAAAAACATTTGTGTCTGGATTTTCAGTCTGTGTTTTTTATGTGGATAACAATTATCGGTAATTGGAAAAGGGTTTAAAGTGTTTGGAAAAGTATTGGGATTTAATTATATATTCTCTATTATTAATTTTGTATGACATAAATGGTCTGCCACAAATCATTTTGTCTAAGTTAAAAATTGTTTCGGTGGCAGTTTTTTTAAGTAATTGAAATGAAAATAATGATTTAACAAATTTGGACTTAAATGTTTGACATATAATAAAAACTTCATCTTCTCTTCTGTAGATATTATGAATGTATGCAAAAGTTGGGTTAAAATATTTGTCCAAATCTATTGCATAAAATTTATGACAAAATATTTCTAT
>JAQIWP010000869.1:0-19297 GCA_034695525.1 Euzetes globulus | reverse complement strand
TCTCAGAACTGTCAATATTTGAAGCCATCAATATATCAATGTATGAATATTTTGAAACTCCTGTAAAACTCTTTTATTGTCTTTAATGATAAGAACCAAAAATCTTCTCTAAAACAGTAATAGTTTTGAAATTTAAAATATGGAACAGAATTGTTATTATTGAAAGACCGAGAAATCAATAATCAAAGTTATGCCACAAATAGTTATTGCAATTTCACGAAAACCAAGTTTACGGGTTTCTAATTTAGTTCATTTTGACTAAGTTTGTCATTGTTGTACTAGAGCAATAGACTAAACTCGTTGAGATGGTCACTATTGCAATCGATGCGATTTACAATTAAATTGTGATCAAAGCCTAAATTCTATAGTTCACAGACAAGGAAATGGTCGTCAAAGTCGACTAATGTTTGAATTTCAATAGATTTGTCAGATATTTTAATAATTTAATCTTTCATTTTTAATAAATAAGAAATTAAATAAACTATTCTTACACATTTATTTTGAAGTGAATTATTATTTAAATATATAAGTATTTAAAGGATAAGTTAAATGTTAATTATAATTCAATCGATTTTTATACTGATTAAAAAACTTTCATAAAAACTATTATATATACAATACATGACTCATAAAATTCATAAAATTAATATTATTTAAGAATGGCCAAGATTGGTAGCTCAGAAGTTTAGGAAGGATATTTCCACTTTTCAATCGACATTCATATCTTATCCATGCAAATTCTCGAATATCACTTTCCGATAAAACTAAATCATGCGTTAGATTATGACCTGGCATAAATAAGTGGTGATTGAGTTACCTGGCGTCACATATTGCAGGCGATATCAATAAAATACATGGAATTCCAAACAAAATAAACGATAAAAACATATTAAACATTAAATAGGATACAAGAAGTTTGTCGAAGTCGTCAGGCGTTCCGTTGGACAGAATAACTATTAATAGCATAAATACAATAAACCAAACGATTAAACAGAAGTTTAACAAAATCTGAACTTTGGTAATAAGATATTCGACCGAAAAATTGTTTTTGAATTTCAAATAAATGAGTTTAAAATAAATAACAAAATGAATGAGTGACCAAATAATCATCAGTTGCGGTAAATTACTTCTGAAGTCACACTTCCAGTGTATTATAGCCACAATTAAGAATGAAATTGGGTTTGAGATCAGAATAATAGCCAGAATTATCATCAAAATTATTCTCAGACTTTTGATGAAGTAATGAAAACAAATCCATAGTTTTTCATAGGAAGTCGACTTTTCTTCAGTACAGATGTCCAGACATTCCGAATGTCTAACAAGGACAGGAAGTTGGACCAGTTGTGCCATGACGATTCTGACTCATATGTCAAACAAAACATTGAAAATCGTCGATAATTGCTGTAAAACAATGAGATTCTAATCAGAAAATCGATAGATATCTGAAAACTTTCTAATGAATTGTTTGTTCAGTTTTTGCAAACACTGAATGAAACTATTTGTTGGACAAAAACATTTGCATCCATTCAAAGGGATGTCTTTTATCTCAAAAAACGAGTGCAAAGATTATAATAGTTACAAAACCCTAATTTTTTTTCATTTGAAACTTATTTATAGATCTATTTAGAGATATTTAATTCTTACGAATCATACGATAAGTTTATTTTTGTATATAATAATATCTGTTTCCAATCATTTTCACCGCTATTCACATAAACACATACATCAAGTTTAGAAAAATAAATATTATCGTTGATACTTAGCTCTTGCTCTCCCCTCCTTTCTCTCTCTCCCTCTCCCTCTCCTTTCTCTCTCTCTCTCTCTCCCCTCAAATAGCTAACTTTGTTTTGGAGGCTAAAAGTTATCTAGGCTAAAATATTATAAATCCATTCAGTTTCTAGTAAAGCTAGAAAAGATCATGAACAGGTTAAGAATGTTTCAGTTCCTAGATGACTACCTAAAGAAGAAAGTTAATTGTATTTATTTATTTATTAGTTTTGTGTCAAAAATTAGTGGCAAGATTACATGAAAATACAAAAGTTGAAAATGACAATTGGAGACGGTAGCTTGATAATTTGTAGTAAAATGAGCACTTCTGTAATGTCTGATCAGTTGCTGTTACCGATGAACATGGTTGAAATTGGCTGCTCTGTCGTCAAGTCTGCCATCACTGGAATGAGAATAAGTGACAATAAAAAAGAAAATTTGAAATCAAATCTTTATTAGACATTAATCGGAAACTCCTTTAATATAACATTAATATAAAAATATATGAAAAACCTTTTTATGCGTTTTTGAATTGATTTCAAAAAACACAAAAAAAAGTTGAAAACTCATTGCATATCAATATATGAAAGAAATTACTTCTAAATTAATTAATACTATTATTTAGTTTTTATATTAGTTAATAGAAAATAACTAATAATCCGAATAAATATTTAGTTAAATCAGAATTCAATACATTTTTACGAATAGATTTTTTACACTAATTAATAGAAAATTATTTAATTAATTATCAAAAAGTGTTATTCGTTATAATAATACTAATAATTAAAGGTAATTAAAAAATGAATAAAATCTCCAAAAATAACATAAATGTAAATTAAGTGTAATTTTTGGGCAAATTATAACAAATATTTCTCTTTTCATTTGATATAAGAGTTTAATTCAATTAAATGAAAAATTAATTAAAGCCAAAAATTGATTACAAAATGACTAAAAATAAATGTCTGACTAAATGATAAAATGTTGGACAAAATCAGTCAAAAATGACAATCAAATTACTGGTTTCGGAGTTTAAATAACTGAATAAATAGCAAAACAAACAATAAATTCAATTGAAATCACTTTAAATGGCATTAGATTTGAATATATAAGTCGATTACAAAAGCAATTAAAAGTGATTTAAAGCCATAATTAATGTTAAACAGAATTATTGGTATTTTTATTATTATTACAACTGTTTTGGCGATTAGTGTTCGGCCGTCGAAGATGTGAATTATCCCTATTGTGGAGGAACGGGTCGTAGACATCGAAATAACTGATTAATGCCATTAACCACCAAATGGATGGCCGCCGGCGTCGAAAGGCCATCGACATCAACAATAGGTCTAATAACAGTTTGTAGTGGGAATTAGTCCGAGTCTTCAGCGACAACATTGTCCTCAAATTGATCCGTCAGTTATTACTCGAATAGTTCCGCAAAAATGAAGCCAACGATTAATTACTGGTTTATAAAAATTAATGAATTTATTAATACATTTGATGAACACATTTGACACCAAAAATACAAGTTTTCATTTAATTTTGTTTCACTCAAACACTGATGACATCTATTATACGAATAGAAAGACATTTACACTGAAAATCAAATCCAAATTTTTAATCAATACTTTTTTTAATTGTAGTTAAGAAACAAAAGAAAATTTGTTGAATCACTTAAATTTAAGATCAATTTGATTTGAATTTAGTTGAATTTAGACATACTTGGTTATTTTAATTGGACCATGAGACGTACTGTTTTAGCCATTTAATACCAGGAAATGGTTGAAGAAAATACAGTTGTTAGGCTATCTTACTTCGATCTCCTTCTAACTCACCTCATCCTCCACTATCTTATTTATCAATATGCATGGCTATATATGGCCAAGAGGCATCACCAATTTTTTAAACCAATTTTGCAATTATCAAGTAGAAAATCTTAACATTTTTAATCAAATGCAAAAAAGATCAGCCAATTTTGACTTGCTAAATTAAATACTTGCAATTCTATTGTAATTTTTTGGCATTTCAAGGTCAAAAGGATGGGCAAACCCTGTCCTGTACAGCACAGATTCGGAATCAGGTATTCACTTAAAATACAGATCATTAGATCATAGATTAGCTTTGAATTAGGATTTGGTTTTAAAGCAAATAATGAGATAATAAGTGGTTTAAAGCAATTTCGAGATGTTTTTTACGCCAATTCCAGTTCTAAATAATGAATTCAATCAGATTTTAATCGTAGGTTTCGAATAAAATTTCTAAGAAATTAAAATAAATTTTTTATTAAATTTCGTATAATATTATCAAATATTTAATAAGTAATTCAAATGAAATTAAAGTTTAGGAATTATTTCTTTAAATAGTTGAGATCGAGTTGACTCAGATAAAAGACTTCGAGAATATATGTTTGCATGAATTCTAGTTTTTTTATTAATCGAGTAAAAAATTTAATCCTCTTCTCGCTGTATAAAGAGCTTGAATTAAAACTAGATTTTTCTGAATAGAAGTTTTTTTTCAGTAAAGAAAAAAATAAATTTCTTCCTTTAATAGCATTCATGCATTGAAACGAATAAAAGGATGGCTTAACCATCGATTAGATCGTTATCTCTTCGGGCATAGAATGTCACAGAATTGAAGGTAACGGTCAGGTATTGAATGTATTACTAAAACAATATTTTTTCGGCTTATCTCTCAATCATTTCAAGAGTAGTGCCATTTTATTTCGAAGAATAAGCTTCGAAATAAAAAACAACATAAAACAAAGTCAAAAAAAAGTTCAAATAATTTGTTTCGAATTTATTTTGCTGAATAAGAGTGAACAGTATCGAGGTTATTCTCAAACACATTTCTAGACTATCAATGCGGACTACATTTATAATTGTCAAATTTATTTATAAGGATATCTGAGATGTGCAAGGCCATTTCATTTAGATCAATCCCATTAACTTTTGTCTGGAAATTGGTAATGTCTAATACAAGTTATTTATCGGTTATATTTACCTGATTTATTAATAGAACCTTGTTAATGAGTCACTGAAATTAGAATTTTCCAGTTGAAAACTTACCACAATTTGAATGTTTACATGGATTGCTCTCTTCCTGAATGATGAGCCATCCCTGAAGTGATATATATATATTTGTGAGTAGTAGGCGTCTAATCTTTATTTGGTCTGAATTTTAATAGAAATTTCGTAAATTTATTCATATTATGGTTTCGTCGACCAATTTTGATAATTTCCTTAAAATGCCTTAAATTCAAATTATTTAAAACAAATTGCAATTTTCCATTTTGATATCAATCAGGATGAATATAATTGCTCAATTCTATTTGATTTTTTCCAGCGGGTCAAAAGTTTATTCAATCAAATCTATTGTTTGTTTGAATAGACGACAATAGATATTGAAATTTTGATAAAATTTGTCCGAAGAGGTCATTGAAATTAGAAATTTGTGGTGAATTTTGAGTTGAAAAACAAAAATTAGTCCCTTTTTAATGTCATTTAACCCGTTGTAATGAATCGCATAATAATTATAAACTCATTTGAAACCATTGACTTCGAAGCTATTTGTTTGAATTTTTCATTTGATGGATAAAATTTCCAAACTTTCCTCATTTTCTATAAGTTTTAAACTATAATTCACATTATTTTGCCTCTTTCACAACCATTCAAATAAATGATCAAGGCTACAATTTCATAGTTTCGTACAATTATTGCTCTTGGCAATCAAAACAGATAGCTATTTTCAGTTTAGTTCAATACTTTTTTTATCATTTCGATTTTTTTCGTTTATTTTCTAAAATAATATTTATAAGTTGAAAAAACTTTATTTTTTATCTTGATCAAAAATGTTTATTTATATAACTCTGAGGTTTTCACAATTATTGTTATTTTCAAAAATCGATTTCATTATTGCTGTAAAAACATACCATTTCTTAATGAAAACAAACAATAATTAGATTTAGATTTTGGGCTCTATTTATAAAATGAAGAAAAACAATAAAATAAATAAATAAAAGGCAAAGAAAAACTTTGAACTGATTTCACATTAAATTCGTGTATAAATCAAATAAATTGCAAAATCGTTTCTAAAGTTTTCGAATAGAAATTGTAAAAAAATGAGACACAAATTGAATTTCTTTTGTTGAAAAGGCTTTTATTGTGAAAATATTTGATTCAATTTCTGATTCGAAGAAATATTGCTTTGAGATAAAAAGCAAATAAATGCAAACAATTATGTCATTTGAAGTATTTTTTAGCCTTTTATTTTTATTTTTTTACTTTAAAACCTGCCTCCAAGTGCTTACTTGAGGTGACCAAGTCTTCTTACTTTACATTGTATAAAGTTTACAGTATTGATTTGTTCTCCTTGACTACACCTTAAAAGTTGTATATGATGTTTCCTAGATATACATTTTCTAATTAAAGAATTCCTGAATTTAAGGTGATGTTGGTACATTTAATGAAGAATCCTTGGTTGCTAATCATTTTATATTTCTTTGAAAACTTGGCCACACTTATTACAACTCTTTTCTTAGCTCTGAGGAAGTCTTGATTGAAATCAATCTGTTTTTTTTCTTCAATAATTTTGTTAAACTTTTCATGACTTAACACACAATCTATTTATGTGAATGAGATTGCGTTCAGAAAAAATGTTAAGTTATAAAACATTTAATTATTTGTAATCAAATGTCAGAGTAATTGATGCCAAATATGGAAAAATTATTAAGACTTTTGATAAGCCATCATTTTAATTAAATCAAAGTTAATTTGTGTTAGCAACTCAGCCAAACAACCCACTTCAATTCATTTTTAAAAATTTAATCTAGTTCTATTATTATCATTATTAAATAATTAAAACTTTCAATTTTTAAGAATAAATTTTGGAAAAAATACAGACAATTAACAAATAAATTTCAATTGATAAATTAATCATGATGCTCTTCTATTAGATGTAGGCATTATTGTTATTAATATTTGAAAACATGTCTGTTTTTAAAAAAATGTTTAAAATTGATGATTCTTTTATGATCGAACTGTTCATTTTAAATCAATGTGTTGGGCGTCAACTTTAAAAGAGTTCTGGTACTTGTGATGGGCGGTATTCTGACCCGTGATGTTAAACACACACTACGGGTGATCTCAACACATCTTCGTATTAAAGAAAACTAAAATCTTCTTTTTCTCTTCAATAAACATAAAATTTGAATAATTATTGTCTGAGGATTTTTTTAAAGACTTGGAATTAATTAAGTGAATGATTTTTTTTGAGTTTCTCAATAAAAGTATGACTTTATTTGATGGCATTTAAACGAATAGCTCTTTCGGTTAGAGATTAGTTATGTTCTCATTAAATGAGTAAATAACAAAAGATTAATCTTAATTAATTATTTACATATACTTTGAAATTTAAAGTTTTCCTTTAATTAAGTGAACTTGACTCAGGTCGATAGTTTAAGAAGAAGGCATGTTTAAGGATAAAAGGATCAGTAATCCGCATGAATTGATGGCTTGTAGGAATAGTTCCTTTATTCATTTAAAATCATTTTTTATTCTCTGTGCTATTTGATTACGGGCTTAATAATCTAGAATCAGTTTTGCGTGGTGGTTATTTTTTGGAATAAGTTTAAAGGAAAGATTCAATAGCCGCAAAATCTAGGGTGTTTAAATTTAAGTATTGATCTATAACCCTTTGAGCAAGCATGTTTAAAGCTTTATCGCCTAACCTAGTCGTCCTAAAGGAAAAACTTAATTAAATGGACAAAAAATGAAGTATTGAACTAATGTTTATAAACAAATCGGTCAGTTGTGTGATCAAGTGGTTAGTTTCGCTAGAGTACCTGCCAAAGGCAATAATAGCAAGATGCCAATTCCTGTCTTTAACTTCAGTTTTTCCTGTTTTATTCGGAGATAAGTCGAATTGAAATTACAATAAATGATCGGAAATATAATTCGTTTGATTTATCAATTTATTAATCAAAATGTTTGACACTTTTGGTGCAAAAAATTAATTTGTAAATAAAATAATTAAATTGGAGTTAAAGACAAAAATAACTGCGTCTAAATATCTTTCACTAACTGTCAACATCTGGGCTAAACAGGATCATTTTGATAATTTAATTAAATGGCAAGAAAAATATGAAATTTTAATAAATTGTGTGAGATATCAGAGAAACGGAAAAAAGTCGATTCATGCAATCAGATCATTGGAGATGAAAGGAGAAAATCCAGATTTTTCCCGTTAAATTAATACAACGGGGCATTTGAATGAAAAAAATCTATGACAGGACAAAAAGCTGAACCGAATAATCTTTCTCTTCCTGTTTTTTTCGCGTCAATAGAGTCAACATTGAAATGTCGTTCCTTTACGTGTGAATTATATTCAAATTAAAGCCAATGGATTGAATAGAAATAAAAGTAATTTTTGCGAAAAAATTAATAAATGAAAAATAGTTATTTATTAATATTTTTTTGAATAAAACTTTGAATAAATATTTGCACCGTTTCTCATGCGATCCAATTTATTATAAACTTTTATTATTATTATTATTATTATTATTATTTATAATTGTATAATCATTTTGCAAAAAAACTTATGCGAGCGTTAAGTCTAACCAAAATCCAGATATAAATTTAAATTTTTCGAATAAATTTTGCTTTTTATTCAATATCTGTCTCTAAAATCAAATAAAAGGGAAATGAATTAAACAATTAAACCAAAGAACGGAATATCACATTGAATTTGTTCCAATCGTTGACTTACTAGAACTTTGAAAGGTTAAGTCAGTTTGAAATTCAACTAATGATCAATTAATGCCTCAAATTTTCTAAATCTCTTCTTATACTGAAACTATCAGGATCAATTTGAAAGTAATTTATTGCGAACGGTATAACATGATTTATGCCATTCTTAAGAACTAAAATCTCGATTATCTTTTCTGAGAAGACTTTTTATCATTCATTTGTCATTTCTGAAGACAAGTTCCTATTTATTATCCACTTGTTTTTCAATTCAAAGGTTTCTTTTATGCAATTTCTGACATAAAAAATACATTCGAATGAAAATTGATTAACAAAATGATTCATAACTTTTTGGTTTTTATGTATTGATCCTAAATTCAAAGAACGAAATCATAAAAAAACAGATTTGGGTTTAATTTTATTCTTATGTAAACAAAGGGTGGAACCACTTATATGACCAGTGAATGAAAGATTGGCTGCTTTTCCGTGTTTTATAAGTTTGAATAATTCATAAATTTATTCTATTAATGATTAAGAGCTTAATTGTAATGAATTTTTTAGACCAACAATTTTTATGTTTTTAAATAGTGTTAAATTCATTTTTTCAACTTAATCCTACTTTTTATGAATTTATTAAATCAATGATTAAAACACTTTCAGAATAAATTTATGTGAAAATAATAATAATAATGAAATCTTTTATCGTTTACCATATCAAAAAAGGACCAGGAACAGTTGAAATGCTAATTTAATTAATATGTCCTTAGTATAAGGATATTTTATAATTTTATTGAATTATCATTAATTTTGTAACAAAACAACCAGGAACAATAGCAATTTTAAATTGCTTCATTTTTTAATATATCTAATCATTAGATTCTAATGTATGTAAAAAAGTTCAGATTTTGCAACATCTTGCTTATTAAACGAGCTAGTAATCAACATTGCTAATAATTCCTGTTTACAGAAAGTAAACAAATAAAATATTTCTCAATTGTGTTTCATTGTTCGTTGTCTCTCATCTAAGTCATAATAATCAAAAGAGAAAAATTGTCTTGCTTTTCGTTGGAAACCTGTCTAGCAGATTTCACATGACAATAATAGCAAAAATAACTTTGACATTAAACACATATAAATTTGAAATTGAAATAAAACGCTAGGATTCGATAAAAGGAAAACTATCCTTGAGTTTATCAGCCAATAAATTTTTTAATTTAGCAGATTTTTGTTTACATTTTTGAAGACAAATTTCACTAAAATTTAATCAAATTATTGATTATTAAAAGTCATAATAATATTTTGTTTCATATAAAACTTGAATCGCATTAACAATGGACGCAAATGTAAATCAGATTTCAGTTAAACTAATAATCAAATTAACGGAAAATTTTATTAATTTAAGAGTCAATTAGTGTCTGCAATGGCCGGAACGGTATGGGTCCGATTGGCCGGCATTTATGGTGCCCTGGCAGTTGCTATGGGCGCGTACGGGGCTCATGTAATCCAAAATAACAAAGAGATGTCGGCCAAAACGAAGGACGTCTACGAGAGGGCGAATAAGTACCACTTGCTTCACTCTTTGGCCCTTCTAGCTATACCACTGACAGCACATCCCTGTTTGAGCGGTTCTCTTATTTTGCTGGGAATGACAGTGTTTTGTGGCACTTGTTATATACACGTCTTCACCGGCAGTAAGTCAATCATAAGATTTACACCTATGGGAGGAATTACTTTAATGATTGGATGGCTTTCAATGGCTTACAATTGAGTAGAACAACACTTTTTTGTTTTCTTACCAAACTCCTAAAATGACATTTTTAAAATCATCAAAAGATTGGATTTAAATTAATTAGATCTAACAAATTGTAAAACTAATTGACAATTAAATTGAAAATTTTATTCCAAAGTTTATTTGAAATGAGGCATCCAAGCTCTTCTACTCTAGGCAGATCAATTGGGTGACTAATTTCGGTTTAATTCTGCTAAACTTTTCTCTAATTTAGTTTAATCTTGTTTCTTCGAATAAATTATTCTAAAAACACTAGTTTAGGTGAGATCTTCACTAATAAAAAAACAATGGCAAGATTCATTTGAATTTTCAATGGATGATTTAAATTGAACTACCTTCTTTGCATAGCTTTAATTTGAAATGAAAATATTATGAAATCAAGAAGATTATCTATCTGTGTCAATTGATTGTAAGTTTTCTTAAAATTATTTTAAAAATTATGGTCAATAAATTAAATTTTTAGATTTCTTAAAAACAAAGAGATTGGAGTTCAGAGACTTTGATCATCTTGGGATGATCGAGGCTAAAAACTACTATTTATAGCACAATTTGTTGCCCAAAGTGTAACAAAAGAAGAAAATTGTTTTTAGCAGATCTTCTTCAAAGAAAAATAGGAACCCTTTTCTCATCAAATGCTTTCATTACATTAGGGGTCAATACATGTGTTTTGGTTATTATCTGAAAATGCAATCAAATAATAATAAAGTTAGTCGTCGTCTATAATAATATTCTTTGTTTCTCTAATATCCTAGTTTTCAACTCATTTTCCAGGATATAAATGACGGCAAAATTTTCAGTTTACTGGTCTATCACACGATCAGATACAACCCTTCCAACCCGTTCTGATCACTTATCAGAGCAATAAATAAATTATATTTAAATTTTCCATCAAGAATATAATACAAGTAGTGATCAGTCTCACCGGTTTGTGAACAGTAGACCTTTGCCAATTTTAACCTAGATTAGGATAATAAATATATGAAAATAATTAATATGTGCTCTGATAGTTTTTTTTACCTTAATGTTAATAAAAACTGTCGTTTACAGACTGAGTTCTTTTAATATAACATATACCTTGCTCATCTCTGCACAATCATCTAGATAATAATCTTTTATAAAATTTTTTCAACCCTTTTTTCAAGTGAGGACCTCTTATAAACGATAATGTCTTCAGATATCATATCCCAAATCGTAATCAAATCAGTTAACTATACTCTCATGAAGTCATTAAATTAGATTTTCTGATGAATGAAAAAAATTCAAATCTGTTTCTCATTATTTGTATTTTCCAATTAAGGTTAGAGAAGGAAAGACAGAGAAGTAATTCTGTTTATATTTATTTCTGATTCAATTTACTGCCGAAACAATGAAACATTTCATATCCGTATTCGATATTAGGACACAAATTGAATAATTTAAACAATGATTGTTTCGATGACCTATTGTTATAATATGCTTATTATTATCGGAGATGTGCAACAGGGCTGTCCATACATCTAGTGAGCCTTGAGCTCTTTACACCTGATTGAATGTAATCAGCTTGATACTTTATTCAATAGAAAGTCTCTTTGTCGCTGTATAAGAACTTTTTGTAGACTAAGTTTGAAAATTATTTTTCAGTTCACATTTCAACTAATTGTGTGAAAATCTAACAAACTATAAGACAATAAACAATTGGCGAACATATTAGTTATTAAATATGAAATTCTGGTAATTCTTAAATTCAATTTTATCGTCGTTTCCCTCTTTTTCTTTGTTTTCTCGGCCAATAGTTTACAAGTTTTCCTTAATTTTCTGCATTTTTCTCTTAAATATTGTAATGAATATTACAACTAATTGCCAATTAAAGGCTGTGTTTACACTAAAAAAATTTAAAGTTTGCACATTTTTCAAACAACTTTCCCGATTTCTCAACTTCTCAGATATTCATTATTTTTTATTAAAACTAAAATTACCTATTATATATAAATAATACGATAAATTAGCTTTTAGTTATCTGCTAAATTTAATTAATGAGAAGCAATAGTTCTTTGGCCCGAAAGAGGCTGGGTCATCGTTTGTAATTGAGCAAAAAATAATTTAACATGACACGAATAAATAAGTCACAAATAAACAAAGAGGTCTATTTGACTCGAGGTTAAATTGTTATATAATCGGCTGATCAAATTGAAACGATGAGCAAACTATCCTTGGAAATCAAGTCTAATGACCAGTAAATTCTCTTTGAAACAACCCTTAAATTCAAAATAATTTAAAATAATTATTTGTTAATATTTGTTGACCCATTTCTTCAACATTTAATTTATTAGTTAATTGAATGAAAAATAATATGATTTCAATTTTATAATATCTGTGATTAATGGCAAGGCTTTCACCTAATCTTGTAATTAATGGTTACCTAAATACTGGCTCTGATATTGACATGTATTT
Source organism: Euzetes globulus (assembly GCA_034695525.1). Classification (NCBI taxonomy): domain Eukaryota; kingdom Metazoa; phylum Arthropoda; class Arachnida; order Sarcoptiformes; family Euzetidae; genus Euzetes; species Euzetes globulus. The sequence continues at coordinate 6,574 of JAQIWP010000869.1, read as the reverse complement.
GAAAAAAGACAGGTCCTCTTTAATGCATGCTTAATGTCATAATTGATGATTTCACAATCAGTTTACAATTGAAATTAGCAAGATACTAATTAAATTATAAGAGTTTGATGGAGTTCTGATTCAATAAATTTACTCTTGATTTTTTTCTAGCTAGATCAGCTCAGATACATGAAGATTACGACAAATTTGGTTTTGAGTTATATTCTAAATTACTTAGGGGCAAAAGTTATCACATTTTCTCGCTTAACATGCAATTGCCAAGGTGTTTACTTGAATATCTGGTTCTTTAAGTCAATTCAAATAATCTTGCTTGCACATTTCCACTGGATTTTTAATAGAAGTTGAAGAAGTTGTATGGCTTGAAAAATGGTTACTGATATTTGCAAGAGTCACTTGAGTGTCAAATTTGTTTTGATGCTTTTTTTTGTTGCTTAAAAGTTGTGTAAAATTTCAATAACAAAAAATTTGAAACGAAGTATACCTTCAGAGAAAATATATTAAACCATATGATAAGTCTTGTAACTAAACTCCCATTTACAGTTTTGAAGGGATGGCCATTTTATTTATAAGCTCTTTGTTTGCAACTTGCAATTTTTAACTGTTAAAACTGAGAATAATTTATAAATATTATAAAATCAAAGGAAAATACTTTAATTAAAGTGAAATTTGAAGGAAGGAAATGATTTTTCTTAATAGTATGTTCTGAATAATAGATTTTTCAACAGATTATATGATAAAACCTTTCAACAGATAATTTTTTAAGAATGTTATAAGAAATTGAATAAAATAAGAGGGATAAAAAATAAATAATTTCTAGTAGTTGACTAAAAGTTATTATTATTTGTAAGGTGAGTCTACAAACAAAGAGGATGGATTTTAATGGATTTTTTTGGGAAAAATGATTTCTTAAATTACAGTAATTCATGGATTGGGAAACAAAATTCCAAAAAACAAACGTTGAACGACACAGAAATCATGATATCAATTATCGGGAAAATAATCCAGTATTTGTCAAACATCACGTATGCACTCATTCAAGAATTATCCAGAGTGTTATCTTTTTTTTTTGCAAATACAATAATAAATTATTTGATAAAACTGCAAAAATAAAAGAGTAATGAATGATAAGTTAGTTTCTTGACATAACATTCAACCGATACGTGAAACCTAATCATAAATTTACAGCACGTTTTTTAACAGACCTGTATTATATTATTTAATTGATTTTACCTTGAAATCAAACATCAACCATAGTGTCTGCGTCATTACTTAGAATTGCCAAAGGTTCTTTGTGACGCGTATACTTGTCAATTTTGGATCAGAATTGTGATAAAACAGCAAAATTAGTAAACAAGAGTAACCAAGGTTGATCAACTTCAGGCAAATAACAAGTATTTGAAGAGTTGAACTTTTCATCAAATTAAACCATAATATGGTTGCCAGAAGAAGAAAAAACTTGATTCAATTATTCTGAATGATTTAATTGATTGATAAAAGGCTTAATAAATTTTCTAGTTTCAATTTAATGCTTTTAAATGGTGGTTGAGTTTAATGAAAAAATTATTGGTTACACTAAATTTTATTGAAATATCAGGATCATGCGGAAAGATAACTAATATTTCTGCTTATTCGTAGGTTTTAAATGGTTCTAGATTATAAAAGTTGCGATTATTGATTAAAACTCCCACTTTGTTAAAGATATTCTTGGAAATCGACTGATGTAAATGATAACTAAAATTTAGTAAAATTAATATGTTTTTCGTGTAAACATTTCAGATATATTTCAGTTTTCAATTTAATTTTATTCAACCAAAAAAGACTTTACATAACTTATTACAGGATTTTTGTTTTTTTCTAAGCGATTGAAAGAAGTTTTATGCAAAATATTTTCCAAATTTAAAAAAAGAAATAAATTTTAATTAAATATAGATTTTTGAAGTCAAATGAATGCCTCTCAGCTTAAGTTGAAAATGTTAAAAAGGGATCACTTGATTTTAAAGCATTTCCTCGATTATTTCCACGAGTAAATGACCATATTCGTCTAGAGTCAAAATACCTACATTCAATTTTGTCTGGTATAATTAATCTTGCATCAAAACTTAGCAAATTTCAATTCAGATTTAAATCGAAATAAATATAAAGTTCATTGATTACTTTGTTTAATAAAAAAAACAAGTAGACTTCAAAATTGAAAAATTGAATGTAATTTAGATTGACTGGAAATCATGGAACCCCTCAAAGATATTTCAAATGTTTTATTTTTCGTCTAAAATAATAGTTGAGTTCTTCGAAGAATGAAAAACAGCGGAAAATCTTAAATGTTTCAAAATTCAAAGCTTTCCAACAAAATTCTGGTAAAACCTCGTCATTCGTTGCATGACTTCAACGCTTTGTATAATCAATCGATGTGTAGGCGAAGGACAACAAACTCTTCGGTTTATAAAAAAACAAATGTTTGGTTCGTGTGAGAGAATGACGACAAAAGATTAAAAATAAAAATCAACTAAAATAGTGTTTGTGTTTAGTTTTTTTTCTAGTTTTTTCCACTTTAATTATCAGTTGTTTAACACTAAATAAGCGCAGAGATATGCAAGGGTATCAAATTGAACAATTAAAAAGTCGGCATGAATAAAGGAACAGAAAGAGATAAATTTAAAAGAAAAATTTCAATTCTGTTTCTTTACTAAATTATAAATAATTATAATGATTTTGTTAAATCAAAATAATTTGTCAGGAACAATTGACAGCTTTTATTATAATTCTTAAAATGAGACAATTTTTTTGAGACAAAGGTAAAATCGAAATTTGGAATTTGGTGTGTTACCTTGCATATCTCTATTGTTAAAAGAAAGTGTTACCGCAATGACGAAAAAAAATTGAAATATTTTCGGCCATTCTTCAAATTTTTTTAAATTTTTTGTTTAAGTGTTGTTCACACTTCATATTTGGAGAACCCGATGAAACTATTGGCAAAAGCCTTTCGTTTGCTTTTTTAAAAATTGTTACCAAACTTTAGGTCACATTTGTGTCAGTATTTTCAAAATAAGTTTCATGTGGTTTAAGAATAAGACTCACTTATTGGCAGTGAATTAGACATTTCAATGCCATCAAAGGTCTCTTCTTCTTCTCTCTCTTCTTAGACTTCGAGATTTTTTATTATTTTAAGCCTAATTTCGTGGGAATTGTTGCGATTTATTCGCAAAGAATTTGTAAAATTGAAAACTCGACAAAAATTTTGGTGTGAAATACTTTTTTGCTATTCATTCACAAAAAATATTGCAATAGAGCCTCAAACTTGAAATTTTGGCAAAATTTTGAAAGTTTAAAAAATAATTCTATTTTTCACCATTTAATTGAAAAGTGTTTACAACTCAGAGGTTTTCCTGAATTTTAATTGTGAAATTCATTTTCTGACTATTTCACAATTTTCACAAGAGTTTCAGTTAAAACTCATAAAAATACACTGATGATTATTTTGATAATAATTATTGTTACTATCAGGGTGGCCTGATGGCGAAATAGATCACATTTTAAAGGGTATTGCCTAAAGGATTTGTTGCCTTTTCAATTAGCATGCACAAATAGTTTTTTGTGTTTGATTCAGTCATATCATCTTTTCTTAACTAAAGGTTTTTAACAATTATTTTACAAAGAATCTTATCCAGAAAAGTCTAAAATTAGTTTGATCAAGTATCATTAAAAGTGATCGAGTAATTTGATACAAGACTATTAAAAATGTGGGTTTTAAATGGTTCTGTGATTGTTTGGATTGAATGTCTAAAATTAATGGTTGAAAAGATTGACGTCAATATAAAAATTGCTAACATTTGCAGAAAAAGAATATAATATTTAATTGATGTAAACCTTTCAAAAAGATATTCTCAAGAAAAAAAGGTGAAAGTCTTAATCAAGTTTTGCCAGATTTCTAAATTAAGGGATTTCTCTGTGAAATGTCTGTGAAGAACAAGTATTGCACACTATTTCTATAATTAACATAATAATTATTTAAATCTCATTGGCATTTATCTGAGACATTCTAAAAGCTAATTATGGAAAAGAATGAAAAACACTTTTTTCTGTTTTCCTCTCTTTAATTGAGATTTCAAACAATCCTCAATTTGAAAGCAAAGAGACTGTCAAAAGAGTGGAATATTTAAGACTAAATGATTAATTAACAAATCAGAGATGAACAAGATCAAAACAACTTTTGAAAATCTCATTAAGTAGTTTTTGAGGTTGAATTGTAGTTTTAATTCACTTTAATCTTAATTGATTCAAGAAAATCGACTAAAAACTTGCTTTCTTACTTGAAAATGTTTGCAATCAAAATTTTTGTAGAGTCTTGCACATCTTTGTTTTAAAAGAAATAAATTAGAAATCGAGTCAAGGGTTTTGATGGGAATTATTTTTGCTGTTTAATTGTGAAAGTCTTCGGTTTCAATAGAGGAGAGAATTCATGATTTTCATTATGAATGTTGATTCAACTTTTTCATTGTTTGTCAGGCATTTTGAGTGTTGTCATTCAAAGCATCAAGGTCATCTTAAACAGTACTGATTCTCATCTTATTCTACGGAGGCGTAGATTTTGAAACTTAGAGAAGTTATTTTCGTGACTATCAGTGTTTAAAATTTGAATTTTGCCATCAATTTGTTTCTAACAACCAATAAGGAAGAGTCGAAATTGAAAAACTAAATTAAATTCCCTTTGAAAATGAATTTCGAAAATATAAGACTTGAATTTCAATTTGAATTCTTCCTCTTCTAATAAAAAAGGAAAAATGAAATGTATTCAAAACAATAGTGAAAAGCGTTTTTAACGATCAGTTCATAGGTTTGACTTTGACTTGAATTTTATGTCTAATAAAAAAGGAATTTTTGAAAAAAAAACTAAATAAATAAAAATAAATTTGAAATAAAAAGCAGACGAATCCAGTTATTAACGCTTCAGTTATTCAACATTTGAGTAATAAAATTGATATAAAAGTGAAAAATTAAAATAATGATCGAAAGGTCGACTCCAGAGAAGAATTGTTATATAATTCACAGTTTCCTCTTTTTAAAAGAACCAGAGGTATGGCCTTCGGCCACGTTTTTTAAAAATAAAATCCAGAATAGAGTTCATTGTAAAGGAATATCTAATTTAAGATCTTTTCCGTTGGAAAAAGTGACCATACATTTAGTCCGTAATTCCTATTCTTCTTTTTAAAAAGCCATCAATTATTTTCAACTCGGATTTAATGGAAATTCATCTTTTTTACTCTGAAATAAGACCCTGATTTAAATACGTCATAACAGTGACTTTAACAAAGAAAGGTTTATCAGAAGAAAAGCATCAAAGAATTGAACATTTCATTGAATTTTTTATTTTTCTTTTGATTTCGATTTCCCTGTAATTACGGCATTAAATACTCGATTATTGAAGAACGGAATTAAAATAAAACTTATCATTCAAACGATTATTCAAATTACAGAACATTACAGTAAAAAGTGAATGGCTTTTCACTGAAGAGGAAAATATTCAAAAATTGTGAAAGAAAAACAAAATAAATAGCTATTCATATGATATGAAAGCGAGTTATTATTTATTTGAGTTCACTATTTGTCTGAATTTTGTGTCCAATAAATAAGAAAATGATTAAATGTATGAAGAATTAGATGTATTCAAACGGATACTTGTCTTTTATGTTTGGCTTTTTCTGCCAAAAACTTGTCTAAGTCTTCAAAGCATTCATCAAATGTTAGTAACAAATGCTATGAATAACAACCAATTTTTTACGGGCTTTACACTGATGTCAATATACTTGTCATTAGTTTCTTGTTTTTATTCATTTTTCTAGTTTTTCTCATTTCAAATGCTGTGTTCAATGAATTGAATATTCATTTAATTTTCAATTTGTTTGTCTTCCTTTACCTTTAATTATCTGAAGGCAAAGGTGAAAGTTTGCATACCTTTAATGACTGCTTAAGTGTTCGGTAATTATGTGAGTCTTCAACTGATTGCAAAAAAGTAATTCAATTCACATTCATGCCTTCGGACTCAATATAATTAATGTTTGATGATTTCAGCAAGATCAATCATTGATCGCCACTCTTGATAATAAAAAATCTTACTTAAAATAATAATTTTTATTTTCTCCTGTATATTGTAAATTCAAATGTAGTTTCAATAGACGTAAACATAATTTATAGAAGTTTTTAGAGTTTCTGCTGAAGATTTATGTGGAAATCACCAGGATTAAAGTTTAATTGCATTTTAAATTGCATTATTTCCCATAGAAAGTATCAAAAGCTGAGTCTAAAGTCTGAAGCAACTCAAGTGAAACATATTTTGCATAGTTTGTCATCGATTTTATTACTGTCACAAATGTAATTATATGAAAGAGGCTGAGCTCAAGGGCTCACTATTTTGCAATCTTCCATCTTATCTATAATTGAGTTTCACATTCGAATGAATTCAAAATCTATCAAAATATATCTCTAAATATCGATTGATTTCCTCACAAAATTAAATATTATTGCATATCCCTAATGTTTGATAGATCATGTTCTCTCTCTCTCTCTCTCTCTCTCTCTC
>JAQIWP010000868.1:0-19298 GCA_034695525.1 Euzetes globulus | reverse complement strand
CCTTCTTGGAAAATATAGGCGTTCCTTGATTTGGGGTCTAAAATCAATGTCTTTTGTATAAAGCTCCTTGATTTTTACTAAATATCTCCTTGATCAAGGCTTTTTATCTTGGTCATACTAGTCCTAAGCCCTACTTATGCCAGTCTTGCAGTCGAACAGTAAGTTTTCAAAATAGTTTGGACAAAAGGTTTTCAAATTTTAGAGTATTTTGGATTAAATGGTGACTTAAAATCTGAATTAAGAGTATAAATAATATTCAAATTTCCACAATTAAATAATTAGAGAAACAGTCAGTTTATGGGGCAGGTAAACGTGTGGGGTAGACTTAAACTACATCTTCTTAAACCTTTTTTTTATAAAACTTGAAACTTGCTAAAATGTTTTATTTTCTAACAAGTAAGAAAATCTTACAGTTTTATTAATTAGTTTTATTTTCTATTTTTTTCCTAGCAATTCAAGTGTTAGCCCAAGTGCCGGGTTCTATATATACCGATTTGATAAGGAACAATCTATTAAAGCAAGATGCTTATTTTGGAAACAATGACTTAGACTATAGATGGGTTTCTTATGACAACTGGACCTACCGCAAATATTTTATAGGTATGCGCATTTAAAGTACAATTGTCAATTGTGGTTAATAAGGAGGGAGTGTTTTGTGCCTAGAACTATTCCGTTATAATGTATCGTACAGTAGTGGTACATTTTTACCAACATCTTTACCGAAACATTTTGAGATTTGGTCACGCAGAGCCGGCAGTGGGCGAGCGAAGCCAATTTTTGATAATGGCTACTAAATTTCAGACAATTTTGCAAATGGCGGCCGGAAAATCAGCCATTTTGTCCTTTATTTTAAGGAATTTGGCCTTCAAACTTGCAGAATAGTCTATTTATAGCTTAATTAAGTTAATTTATACTTGAATAGCCGGAAATAAACTCATTACAAAAGAAAATGTTCGATTTTGGCTTCCAATATATGGCCCCCTCTAAAAGGATTTGCCCAACCCTATGGCACCCTAGAGTATTCCAACTTGGTGATCCCTGAAATGACTATATTTTGAAAGTTGTGGGTTATACTCGATTGGGTTTTCAGTGAGACTTTGAAGTAATTTTATTGGCAAATGATTAACAAGCAAAACACAAATTAAAGAATTCTAGTTCCTTAATGAGCCTGGAATCATTTTAAGCATTTTATTTAGAAAATGACAGTAAAATATTTATCTGCGAATGGCCCCCTCGCAGACCGCCTCTGGGACCGATTTTATATCGCACCAAAGGATACAAACTTGAAAGAAAATATAAATTTGCATAAGATCTGAGTTAAACAAGAACTTTGAGTTAAAAAGTTCGCTTTGATTCAAAATTTGGTCTAATACATTTCATTGTACATTTGATCTATTAAAAGTTCAATGAATCAAAACTCTACGGTTACATAATATTCAAGAATAAATCATTTTTGAATTTAAGAATAAAATCTAGGAGCTTTAGCACACTCATTCGAAGATAAAAATTAGACTATCTTCTTCTTCAAAAGTTGCGTTTCATCTAGGACAACATAGCTTAGAAAGTGTCCCAAAAATAAAGATATGTTTTGAGTTGTATTTTATCATTTGAATGTCAGTGGACGACACAATTGTCAGCAAAAAGGGAGTGTTTTTGGTTTGTCACGGATTGGATACTGTGGCCAAACTTCACATAAATGAAAGACTGGTTGGTAGTACTGACAACATGTTTGTTCGCTACACATTCCATATTAAACCATATTTGAGGCTCGGAGTCAATCAGATTGACATCTCATTCGAGTCTGCAGTGACTTATGCCAAGAGAGTTCACGACAACTACATTGATTCCCATTATATCGTTCCACCCGGTATTCATTTTAATCTATTATGTTTTTGATTTAAATAATTTACATATTGTGTAGAATCGATGCCTTTTGTTCAGAGGGGAGAACTTCACGTCAATTTCATTCGTAAAATGCAGGCTTCGTTCAGTTGGGATTGGGTTTGACAGATCAGGACATACTCTATAGCTCTAAATCTTGTTTGTATGATAGGGACCATCGTTTGCAACTCAAGGCATTTGGAAGGACATCGAGATTGAAGCGTTTGATTCGGCCGTCATTAGAGATATTACGGTCACTACAATTGCCTCACATAATGACGAATGGGCTCTGAATGTCACACTTTATTTAGAGTCGACCCATAGAACCCCTTTTGAAGGATTGCTGCAAATATCGATTTATAATACAGTTATTTATAGAAATCTAATTGAATTGAAGCCATCATTGAATGGAAATATTAGACATAACCTAATAGTTGGAGTCAATAACTCAATTGTCATTCATAAGTGGTATCCCAATGGAATGGGTTCACAGATGCTCTATGATCTCAATTTTGTTCTGACCACAACTGAAGAAGATTTGAAAAAAACTTTAAGAATAGGATTCAGAACAATCGAATTGATACAGGACCAAATTGAACCGAAAGGCCTAACCTTTTATTTTAAAGTAAATGGGCTTCCATTTTACTCGAAGGGCTCTAATTGGATCCCGGCTCATGTTTTTCAAGAACAGTTGACTTCTGATTATATAAGACATTTGTTAGAGTCTTGCAAAGAGGCCAACATGAATATGTTGAGAGTTTGGGGCGGAGGAGTATATGAATCTGATCTGTTTTATCAAATAGCAGATGAACTAGGCATTTTGATTTGGCAGGATTTCATGTTTGCCTGTGCTTTGTATCCAGTCGATGACCATTTCCTGAGTTCAATTAGAGTAGAGGTTACTCAACAGGTCCGTCGTCTTCAGCATCACCCGTCTATTGCCTTATGGGCTGGTATGTCCAAGTGTCCAATTCTAGTGATTCCTTATTGACCCATAATTCACTAAATATACATATTTATTTACACTAAGAGAGCAAGAATAGATTTAGATTTAGATAAGAATCAAATATGAATAGCAAATACTGGATTTGAGAAATAAATTTAGATATAAAATGAACTGGTAGTCATTTCATGGTTTATATTAATTTATATATTTGTCATAAAACAATAATCTTTATATTAATGGAACGTTTCCATTATCACTGTTCTCTTTTCAAATGGACCAATAAGGAAAACTATGTCAACTAGCACAAATATAGCAAAAGCTCAATCCATCGATTAATTATTTCAGGAAATAATGAAAATGAGGCGGCAATCGCACAGATGTGGTGGCCCGAGATCTTGGTTAATCAGGTCCTAATTTTGATTCCTTTATAATAATTACACTTGAATGTTTCATAAAATTTCTCGAAAAGCTTTCAGAACAAATTAAATAAGGGTTAGCCAAAGGAAGCGGTCAGACCTGAACTTGCTAATTTCGAAAAATCTGGAAAACCCCTACCAGTCTGCGGCGCGCCCTTTGAAAAAGTCGAAAAGCTTTGCTAGCCCTGAATTAAATAATAGAAGCTTTAACCAAGTTGATTCGCGTTGGAGTGGTTGAAGGAAATGTAGGGCATCTAAATTTGAGTGATAATTATTAGTAGTTTGCATAAATTAGAACCATGATAATTAAAACTCCCTGACAGACTGTCATTTATGCGTCATTAATAATAATTTAATAAATTGTTTTATCTTTCAAATTTAGCAAATTTATAAAAAAGATTATATCAATCTCTATGTCGACACTATCAGAGAAAAAGTTATTGAAAATGACATTTCGCGGCCATACCTAACATCGAGTCCTTCAAATGGAAAGGAGACGATAAAAGATAACTGGCTTTCCAACAATCCTCAAGACAATCGTTTCGGTGACGTTCATTTTTATTATTATGGAACAAATGCATGGGAATGGCAAATATACCCGAGCACTAAATTTGCATCTGAATATGGCTTTCAATCGTTCCCTTCATTGAAAAGTTTATCAAATGTAGTCAACTCTACAGACTTGACATTTCCTTTAAGCGATGCAATCAGTCAAAGACAACACCACAGCAATGGAAATGAAGAGATAATAGCTTTGATTGAAAACTATTTAAAGCTTCCGATGAGCGGTGGAGTCAACAGATTAGATGACTTCATCTATTTGTCCCAAATATCTCAAGCAATGAGTCTTAAAACTGAAACTGAATTTTATCGCCGAAATCGGGCCCTAAATCAGCGAAATGGTGAGGGCTTCACAATGGGAGCTCTATATTGGCAATTAAATGATATATGGCCGGCCCCCACCTGGTCTTCAATCGAGTTCGGGGGTAAATGGAAAATGTCCCACTATTTTATGAAAAATGTCTTCCAACCATTTTTGGTGGTTCCATTTGAAGAGGACAGTCAAATAAAAGTGGCACTTATTAGGGATGACTATAGCGGAGCCCTTAATTTCGACTTAAATATAAGAGTTTGGAAGTGGTCAGCAGTGAAGCCGTCCTTTGATGTCAATATAAATGTGACGACTCTTAGTTTTTCATCACAAATAGTTTACAAACAATTGATTTCCGATCTCATGCTTTCCGGCAATTGTCTCAATAGAAACGAATGTTGTATTGAAGTCAGTGCTCAAAACCGTCCAAATAATTGGCGATCAAATAATTTTTTACTTCTGACTTCAATTCGCAATTCTGTTGGAATAAAAGAGTCAAATGTGAGCGCAACACATATTACAGGTCCACACAATTTTATGCCCGACTATGTCTACGAAATTACAATTCATTCAAATAGTATAGCACTTTTTGTTTGGTTGGACTTAACTCTGGACTCAGACTTTGTCGGCCACTTCTCACAAAATGGCTTCTTTATGTTCGCACAGACAAAGACTATAAGCTTTTTGTGCAAAAGTCCCATTCGAGCCGAACATTTGAAACATCATTTGACTATTAAAACATTGACTGACGTTAAGACTAATTGAAACTTAATTTATAAACAAATTTAAATCATTTACTGATTTTTAATAAAACCGTTTGTAAATCAAAAGAAAACAATATTATTGTTAAATTCAGCAGAGATTATATCAAGTATTGTATTAATCAAATGAATCTCAAATAAAATGGGAATTCGACATAATTGTAAGATAATTAATTAGTTCCAAAGTCGTTCTCCTTTCCAGAATTCAAGATTGACCCTGCCAATTCCACCGCAACTTATTCTCTCATTCCTGAAAAATGAAACCCATTTCTTAAAAAAAGGAAAGTCTAAAAAATGACAAACCCTCTGATAGGTTGGATGAAAGCCAAGGGTTGCATAGATTTGATTCCATCGCTATTATCGCATATAAGTCGAGCTAAACTTGATTTACGAATTTCTCGCAATTGATCTTCAAATCAATAATTTCATAAATAAAGTATTTTTTCGGAAATATATTGAATGTGAGACCTGGGCTGAAAGAGTGGGGCATATCTCCATTTTCATACCAGAATCTATCGCCTAATTTTCCTCTGCGGTGCTGTTCTGCCAAAATACAGGCAAATGTGGGCCCAACCACAGCATCTGGTAATCTCTTTTCATGATTGCCAGCGATAAATAAATCGATGTCATCAACGCTTCTGTTTTCATTTAAAAAATTATTTCTGAATGCAATCAGTCATATACTACTATATTAATTGGCAGATGATTGGCCTTAACTTGCAATAATAATGTTCATATACACGGATCGGAAACATGATATAATGAGCAGAATACCTGAAGAATTGCAAATTCCAAGCTATATTGAAAATGGCTAAAGATAATTTTTTTCAGTCAAAGGCCTATTGAACATCTTAATGGTCTTGAAGTTGTTTAATATGCTTTGAACTTAATTAAATTATTTTTAGTAATCCTCAAGATATAAGACTTTGAATGTTCAAATTTTTATTTAACTAGGCAACTTGTTATATCATGTTTTCTATTCAGATGTATATTCATAAATTTGTAATTTTGAATTGAAACAGGTGTTTTCAAAAGTGTTTATCATTTTGAATTGAGATAAGATGATTATGAATGTCTAGGTCTATTTAATGCTTCATAAGATGAAACAATTAATTACTTGTATAAGTTGGATAAAGTCTGTGCCGATCCCTTTTGCATAACTTTATCCAATTCTTCAAAGTTCCTAATGGGAGAAAGTCCACAAACTTTACGATACTCATTATATCCAGGTAATCCGTGGTCTCGACCTCTCTGTATATTGAGTGCAATTAAGTCCATTCCAAAGCCAGTACCATGTTCTTGGAATAAGTGATTAGTCAACTAAATTAGAAGAATAAATGGATCAGTTCTGTTGATTGAAGCGAGTAATTACTTCTTGTGTGAAAAATTTATCAAATGCTTGGGTCGGTTCTGCAGTATATCCATTGAGATATTCATCGAAAGCTCCGCTTCTATAAAGAGTTTTCGGATTATTGAAAAGATTTCTCAATTGAAGTCTTTCTGTGACTCGACCCCTATTGTCCATCAATTCGATGAAACCCTGAGTTGTAAAAGAGAATAGATCATTTAAATTTACCCCTAATCCCTATTTTTCATCTTTCGTTAATTGATATATGAGTTTGTATTCAATACGTATTAATCACATTAAGAGTTATTTTTGTGTCTTCTGATTGTAAGTGTTTTCCATTGACATTTGGGAGGTATTCCTGCAATACCCTCTTTGTCTATTCATGTAAAATGGCTATGTCCTGGCTGCAGAAAACTGACAGGGTTTCTATTACAATTTTGCCCGAAAGATCTAAAAAATTGAAAAAAACCACAGAATATTTGAGGGGGTCAGTCGAGGGGTAGTTGTGTTATACCCTTATCCCCTTATTGCACCACTGTTTATAGAATAACATTCAGACTACAACTTTGAATATCAATTGACAAAAGATTAGATATTTTGAACAATCGAATAAAGTAAAGAGAATTCACTTGAATTAATGTATGGAAACGATAGGCGGCGGTCGCGAACGCATTAATTATATTTGGGTTAATTTTCGGGTCATAATCGGTAGTAAAGCCTCTGGTCTTCGGCAATATATTGAAAGCTCTCATAACACTCCGACCTACAAATATACATATTTGCAAAGTGTTAAAAATATGACTAAATGACTGATAGATTGTCTGACCTATGATTAGAGGAACCCATTCATTATAAGTGATGTGTTGTATTTGTGCGGCGACTATACGTCTGGACTCTTGGAAAACGATTTCGTCGTTCCATTGAGGGTTCAAATTGAGTAATATGTCTGCGATTCGGTTGTGTTCTCGAAGAAGAAGATTGTGAGCCATCGCCAGACCTGTTTGTTCGTTGACTCTAACATCTCCTAATAATCCAAAACTGATTTAATTAAGGATCAAATTTTAATTACATTACTTTTTATCATTTAAAGCAGAGAATATCAATCAAAATGGGGGGAGGGGGGGTGTTTTCCTTTTACTGTATGTGGAACGAAATACAGTTCCCTATTGGCCATTCCTGATCTAAAGTTACCTAAATTAAGCACTATATAGCTTATGATTCGAAGTTCAAGATAAAATGTTTACAGATAAACGATAAACGAGAAATTGCGCGATATTTTTGGTCATATAACCCATTGGCGGTCATTAAAGTGACTTTTAACAATTTTTGGAATAATATTGTAATCAAGCAGAACTATGTTTGTAATTCAAACCTCCAACAAAACACTGAACTCTGGAACGATCAGGTTCTGGAACCGCGCACTCATCGCTTCTGTTTTGAGTATCAAAAGGTAAAAATTGGAGTCCATTTACAGATGAAATTCTAAGTTTTCCTACAATAAAAATAGAAATTATAAAATTAGTATGAAGTAGACTTGGTAATCATTTATATGATTATATAAAGCATATTAATTTAAAGTTTAAACCCTTAAGTTTGACCTTTAAGTTAAACAATACTTCTATTGTAACCTTTTTTGAATTGACGCAAATGTCTCATTCGATCGTCATCTGATCCGTACACCATTGAAGCGTCAATTACATGAGTCAAAGTATTCATTTGTTCCCGATGTCCTTTACAAAGAAACTTAGTCTATTATTTAAATTATCATAAAGTTTTGAAAAGAGAATATTCCTTTGTATATATATCTAGCTAAAATAGATTGGAAATGGTGCGCTTCCAACTAATAGTCGCTGAGTTTCAGAATGGGAATCGGGTTTCTATTATAGACAGCCAATGCTTTAACGCGATTCTCCTTTTATTTGTCCGCGATTTTCATTCTGAAACTCCGCCACTATTTGTTGGAAGCGCGCGATTCTCAATCCATTTTAGCCAAAAATCAATTATTCTGTTTTAAAACTGTTTTTAGATTTATAAAGACTTGTAAATAGAACCTTAAAAAACTACCTAGTGCACAATTAGCTCGGGGAACTGGGGCGTTCCGAACAAAGTTCATACAAGTTTGTCTGTGTTTCGAGTAGAAAGGATCGTCACTTGATATTGGAATTGGCAAACATGATGGATGATCTATTCGTCTAACACCACCTCCAACAGCATCGGCACAACATATGAGTCCCTCGCCTGTAGAAGCTCTTTGAGATGCAGTTAGTGTCAGGTCATGATCTATGAACTAAGTGAGCATGAGTATTTGTAAGATATGTGGGCCTACTACTATTGAGTAAGGGGGTTTTCTTTGTCTAAACGAGTTTTAGGATTCAAGAATTTATAGAAAATTTTTAAAAAATAGTTAGTGTTTTAGTTTATTCTTTCTTACAAGATTCTCTTATGAACCTACATATACAGTCACTTTTGTATAAAAACTAAATACCCAATGATAACTTTTACTTGATGTAATGTCTATCACCAGCTATAACAAAAAAGCACCGGATTCCTTTTCAATGAACATTATGAATGAGCAGTCTCAAAAAAAGTATTCAGACATCGTATTACAGTACTATGCCTGTTCCCTATGGCATCTTGGACTACGTGGCAATTCTGATTTGAAGGGATTTTATTCTTTGCAGAGCACAAAACCATAACTCTTCCAGTTTAGAGGCTCTCAAAGTTAGAAAATCCATATAATCCACTCAATAAACCAATTAATGAAGTCTAACTATAATTTCAAAATATTTATTTTACCATTTACTTTTTATTAATAGCCAAACAATAATTACAATGAAATTAGTTTTTGACTACAATTTTTTGTTGCAATTTTGAGGGAAATCCTTAAAGTTTTGTGAGCTCTGTACTAATAGTCAGGGATAGGCATTCTTCTTTTAAAAATAAAGTGAAAATTAACGATAGAAATAAAAAAATTGATAAAAAATTGTTGACTCAAATGATTACAAACAGTTGTGTAGTACATTCTGAATCAAGTTTATTAAGTCACTTTTCTTAGAACTTGCCATTAATAATTGACTAAACGCTACCTCTAATACTTAGATCGACCAAAACTAAATTTGAAACCAAAAAATTAAGCTAGTAACTTATGGCTACTTAATAGTAAACCTTGACAAACATTAATATTTTTTAAGAATGCCCATTACTATTTTGTTTGTTTGCTTATATCAAATATTTTACTTCAAATATCCTTTTCACTTTATTTAATTACACTGTTTTTTTTAATATTTTGAGCTAGTACACTCTACACCAAATATGCTAAGCTATGAGCGCTCCGTGAACGGCTTTGCTTATTATATTTAAGCAGGCATTTACAAGGTCCGTTACCCCCAGTGGGGGATATAAGGAAGTGATAGTGACTCACTTTAGGCCAATACCCACGGGATATAGGGGTAATATTTCGTGGTGGAATGGTGGACGAAAATGGCAATCAGAAACGCTTATTTTCTGGCATTTTGTTCTTGATTAAGCTTATTTTTGATAATTTAAAGCTTTAATTTTAAACTTGCTTTTAAACTAGCTTAATTAAGCAAATAAACTAATATATCAAGTTTTACTTGTAAGTTACTTTAGTTTAGGTTTTTGTGACCACCATTAATAAACAATCGCAATTTATTAACATATGTTATATGTTGAGTGATTGACACTTTTGGAGACACTTCCCACTTGCCAGGGTTAGATTATATTTTGGCATATTATATACAAAAATATTTGTCAATTTTGTGTCAATAATTGAATTTTAATCCTAGGCCATAAAAGGTTTTCAAACAGACAAATATTATTAAGCCCTAAATATCGGAAAATTTTAAAATTCGATCAGTTTTTAGAAAATTTACCGAAATCTTTGAGCAATTATTTTTGATTCTGAAAAAGGATTAACTGTTTTCTAGGAATTTATGTTTAGCGCATTCACTCCTGTACAGCCAATTCTGTAGTTAATCTAGATTATAGATACATTGCTAACTAAAACCCCCTTGCACATTGATGAAAATGACTTACCTGGCCCCATTGCATTACGAAGAGAGTGAACTTTTGGTCATTGAGATGATTGTCGGTGGCTGCTTTCACTGACACCAATCGAGGATTTGGTAAATCCTTTCCGGAGCTCGATTTGCGGGGTACACCTTCGGAATTGTTTAGACTTTGATTTGGTCATTCTAAAAAGGAGCTAGCAAATAATACTTAGGCCATCAGCATATGCTGGTGGAACCAAACGAGTAAAGCCTGTATTGGATTTGCCCCAAAGAGGTCTTTGCATATTATTACAGCTGCCATCAGCTGTTCTATACTTGGAATGCCTACACTCCGGTTCTTTTATGCAATACTGTTCCAAATTGGTGTTTTCTAAAGAATATTTCCACAATCCATCCCTGGCCTCTTCATTGGTCAGTTTAAATCTAAAAGAATAGATGCAGTTATTCTGAACTATAATTTAATCTGGAAAGTATATCAGCACCCTACCGTTCCTTAATCTTGATGGTAGTCAATAGATTAATAAAACCTCCTTTTGTTAAAGTGAATTGGTTCTGATCAAATGGACCAAAGAAAGCCTGATGCTGTGATTGAGTTGATCCATGTCTTTGATAAATACCTATTTGTGAGGATTAGTGTAAAATAATTGATAAATAAGATGTGTGAAATAGACCTCGGGAAATTAAAGCCTTTTCTTTTCTAATGAATTCATCGATAAATTTGTGCGCGTCTTCGGCCGCGTTGTCGATATCAGACAGACTGATGTGCTTTATTTTAGCTAAAGGACGGTATGGTTGTGGTATATGGATCGGCACTTGTAATAAGACAAAGGTTTTCAAAGTTATTAATTAATTGCATTTAAGTGCTTACCATAACTTTCAGAAGGTTTGCGCACTTCCTTTGGACAACAAACTCCTTGCACTCCATTTGGTAGTTGACAGCGATTAGTGATATAATCTTCAAAATTATTGAATTGACTGAAGCAAAATGTGGGGTTTTCACACTCTCCCACCTGTCTATCGTTTGTCTGACATGCCTTTGCCGTCTCATCTTTTTTATCTATATTTTTCAAATACAAGACTTGAATAAAAAACAAATCTTATGCTTAAACATCAACCGATGTAACAGCAAATCTCAAAATGTTGCTTGCTTCTAAATGCAATCGAAAATTTAAAAGCAACAATATTTTTCAATATTTGTTGCGTTTTAATCTTAAAGATCTTAATTTTTAACCCCTGATCAGTCATAAAAAGCTGATTGAATTAAAGAGTTTCATACGAACTTTTGGGGGGTTTTGTAGTTTTATTTCTGTCGCGTTTATTTGGTCGTTCACGTTCCCGGTCCTCTTCCTTTTCTTCTCTGTATTGGTCTCTATCGCCTCTACGACAGGGTCTTCTATGGAGTCTTCCATGTCTGAAGAATTCACACAACCGGGTCAATCTCTCTCTATGTCTGTCCCTATGTCTTTTGTAAATACTATGAAGTACTCCATCGTTGGGTAAATATTCGACTTCGCGGTTGGGGTCGACTACATCTGAAATAGAATCCGCGATATTTGTTGTTATTTTATCCAATTTGCCCAAAGTTTTTCCGGCCAGATCAGAAAGACCAGGAATAATACAGTTGACATCTACTCAAACAAGATATTAGTCTAAATTAAAATACCGATCAAATTTTGCAAAGAAACAAAATTTATAAATCTTCAAGTTTAGATTATTTAATTTATATTCATTATAAACTTAGTATCAAATATAATAGTAAAGCAATAAAATTAAATTTCTTATTCGAATGATATATAGGCAGATCTTGAAATGCTCCTGTTAAAAATTGATAAATGACAGAATGTACTAAATAATATCATACCTATAAAATTGAAAGATAACCAAAAAATAGTTGTAATGAGACTAAAAGAATATTTAATCTTCATTGTGAAACTTAAATCAATAGTGAGTTCTTTGTGGAAATGCTTTCCATTAAATGTCGAAAAATTAATTTCCTGACGAAAAAGAAAGGATATGTCATTTTAGTGCAAACCAAAAGTGAATTAAGTTTTGTCGTTAATTTTTATTTAACTAATTGTTTCATTTAATATAATCTAATATACCAAGGGTCATCAATTTTTCGAATTTTTCAAAAAGGGCTAAAAACATATCGTGTAATTTATTGGTATTAACAAGTTTCTTCAATAATCTTGAGACAAGTCACAACATTCACCTTTATTTATAAGCAAATGTCCACTGGTTAGTTTAATTTAAGATATTATTTTTAAACCATGCAATATATCTTACTCATACCATTTGATACGATATGTATGAATATTTTATTTATCAACTCTTTTGCGCATGCAATAATGCTCTTTTAACCCTCTAACAGCCATGTGGACATAGCATTGCCAGTTAGTTACAAATTAGTTAATAAAATTAATATGACAGCTAATCGATTTTTGGCGCTTTTAGACTTTTATTCTATATTATCTCTTAATATAAAAATGTTATAAAAAGCGTACTTAATTGATCCACTTTTAATTAATCACAACATTTCTGAGGTCAAGTCATAACTTTTGTATACAAATTGTATACAAATTCAATGTAAGCAGTAAACAGTACAAGCTGTAAAATTTATTTAAGCATTGAACCAGTATTGGATGTTTTACTGCCACATGGCTGTTAATGTCGTAGAATTATCCTGGCTGTTGTAGTGTTAATGGCACAATTGAAACATGCAATCAAGAATAGAGATGGCCTAAAAGAAAATTTCTAGAAAGTTTCTCAGAGAAAGTTTCTAGAAAGTTTGTCAAAATAAAAAGATTATTTCTATTTGGCCATCTCTAATCAAGAACTTATCATTGAAATGCAATAAAAAAATAATTTAGCAAAAGTGTGGATATAATTGACTGCATCTGAAACTGTTAATTATTTATTGAATTCGTTTATCAATCATTAAAATATAAAAGGTTCAATATTTTATCATGCTTGTAAAAACCCTTTGATTCTCTTCCTAATCGCCTTCAAATCTAATCCAAGGATTGTCATTTGAATCTGCTAGACGATATTTGTTGGAAAATTCTTTTTCATTGAGTACAGCAATAAAGTTAGCCGGATTATTTGTTAGAATGGAGTCGACACCAATTCTTAAAAAATACAAATAATTCAATGCAATGACAGTCTGTTGGAGGCAGAGGTGGCCAATAGGGGCTATATTTGTTGCCCCTTAAATTAAAATACCCCTGCATGCCCTCCCCTGAAAAAAATGTTCATTAGCCACCTCTGATCTATTGGTATACCTGAGGGCTTCTCTTATATGCGATCTGACATCAACAGTCCAGAGACAAACCTTGGCCATGAACTTAAGCGGAGACTTGCGTATTTGGACGGCCGATGTGATCCTGTCCCTGGGAACAAGCATGCTTATACAGTTGGTTATGCCATCGCTCTGCCATATATGCAGGTCATATGTTTTCGACAGTTTCTCGTACATAAACTCTAATGAAAATAATTAAACAATGATTTAGAAATAATCAATTAGAAACAACTATTTCTTGACCAAACTGATAGCACCAAGAGCTTCTCCATTGCTAATATCCCAGCCAATGTACTGATTAATAACCTGTAAATTCTTATTTTTCATCTCATCCATGAAACCGATGATAAAAAATTCGTCATAAGTAGTCATAAGCGATAAAAGCAATTTGACTCGAGTCTGAACTTTGCCAAAATTGAACAGATGTTTGGCCAACGAGTGAAACAACTTTTGTCCAGCTGTTAGCCGGATAAATTCACTAGCAAAATCACCGGTTTTCAGGTCGACGAACGCAAAGGTAAAATTGCTATTGAATTTTTCATGGTTGGGATTCGTTAAATCGTGGATATATTGAATGAATGTGGTAAAATTAGTCCACTGGCTACAATCCCGAAGACAATCACAGATGTAGCCATGGTAAATGCTGGTTGGCTCTCCCTCCGGGTCGAATCGTACGTCAAATTCAATGCCATTGGCCCCATTAGCAAGGGCAACATTTAAGTCCTCTACTGAATTGGCCATATGAGCAAGATTGTAGAAGGGTCGCTTTCTGTCTTTTAATGATACACGGCCAGGATTAATTAATAAAATAGCCAGAATAAACATTTGACAATAGATGACTGAGCTTGGTACCATTGCTGAACATATAATTCAAATTCTAGTTTTCTCTAATTTCGACATTTAATTTATAGCAACAAAACATGACTTTTCCAGAAGTAATTTAAATATTAATTAAAGGGTTAATTAATTTTACATTAATAAAGAAATATTGATTTTTTTATTTCAATTAAACATTTCTCATAATTTTAATATAAACTTTAACTTAAAGATATGGTAAACAACATTAGCAAAAATGTGTATGGTTGCCAGACTTCATTTTTTAAAGCATCGTCCTTTATCTGTCCTGTGTCCTGGCGTAAGTCTGAAAAGAAAATTATATTGTCTTGGAAAAGCAGGATGTAATGAGGATAGAAAAATGCTCTAATTCACAAGCTGTAAGAAATACACCAAATTCAATGTAAATTTCAGACTCATTTAAACTAGTTAAAATAGTTGTAGACCACAAACCTATTTAATGCTTTTCATAATTGTATAATATTTCACCTGGCAACCTTAAATATGCGCTAAGTATTAGCAAGCAACTTTTTGAAAGAGTGATTAGGTTCTGGCCAAGGAAACTTCGTATAGTTACTAGACAAAAAATGGACAAACAAATACAATTCTCTTTAGGGGACAAACTTATGATTTAGAATTTTTTGTAGCTTGAATATTTTACTATCGATAGGTTAAAGCCAAGAAAAATTATTGAGTCAATAAAAGTGAAACTTGGACATTATGTAATTCAATTTATAAGTTGATAATAATCCTGTTATTAATGTCAGTTAAATAGGACTAATTTATTTGAATAAAGTATCTAAAATTAAATTATTTATTTTGAATATTATTTGCTAGTTAATCACTTTTCAACTGGTTTGTTAGCATGATATTAGCAGGTTTATTCAAATTATTTTTATTCAACTTGAACTTGCAAATGAAGAATAAAAGCGAAGTGCAACGAAACACAAGACTATATAAAAGACCATGAACACTCATCATATTAAGCTTTAAATTTTCAAATTTATCAAGTTGATTCTATTGAACAATATTTAATAATGCTCCATAAAAGTACTTTGATTGTCTTTTTAGTTTCTTTGACATGGGGTAAATTGAATTTCTAATTAACATTTAATAAGCTAGCTAATATTTCATTTGTTCCAGAACTTGCTGTTGGCGGTGAATGTTGCAAGAAGCCTGGTCAGTTCTACCTGAATTACTTAAAAATCAGCCGATTTATCTGAATTTTTTAACAGGAAAGCGACAAAACTTCCTTGTTTACGCCATGATCGACCAGTGCGAGGGCAAGGACTCCAACAACTATACGTATATCCAGCAATATGACAAGGACACTGTCTGCAGCGACAAGAGTGTTGACTACGACGGCTTCAGTGGCGACACTCTGACCGCCTGCGACTCCAAGATGCGAATCGTTAACCAAATGAAGACAATCGCCATTTCCAACTATCCCCAAGGAGGTATTTGTTTGATAGTACATTTGTCTTGCTAATAACCATGATAACATTCAATGTTTGTGATTAATTTAAAATATCTAGCTTATAGGCAACAAGAAATCCTTTATCAGGTGACATTTGGACCTGGCTCACTAGAAGGCAAATATGTTTATTTGAAAGCTATTTGGCTGAGCGAAGCCTATCTCAAAAAGTGTTCGTCAATTCTGGGCTACACTTATGTCACTTCGAAGAGCTTGGTCATTCTAATCGGCGACAAACTAGACTTGAACATTTTCCTATCGCCCAACGGGGCCTTCGAGCTCTTCAAAAAAGGCTGTACCACAATATGCAAAGGACGTGGATATATCTTCTGATCGGACCTATGATTTGAATTTTCTATTTTTTTTCATTCAATATTCTTGGAAATCATGAAATCACTGATTATTTATTAGAAAAACAATAAATATTTGACTGAAATTACAAAAGTATTTGAAGAAAAATCTGATATAAAAATGATATTACAATAGAAATAATTGATTTTTATGTGTTTATTTAGAATCTAAGAGATTTAACTTGTTTGTTTTTAAGAAATATTGATTTAGCGTGGTTCAAAAGTCGCTCTATAAACAGAATTACCGCTACAATTAAATGGAACAGGTGTGTTTTATTCTGTTATGCTTTTTTTCTTCAGTAAATACACGTATTATTCAAATATCCAAAACATTTATTTTGTTTGAAGGCTTTTGTAATTTTGAATACAAGTGAATGAATGAATGAATGAATAGAAGAGAGAGTTTTTATGAATTTACTACTTGGTTATTCAATTCGTCTGTTATATTGCAAGTGTTTATCTTATCTAACAATTAGGAAATGGAGTTTAGAGCAAATTGTGACTAAAAACTCCAACATTGCGTTCAATTATTTATTGGAAAAGCCTTGAGATTTAGTTAATTACATAAAATATTGTATTATGTTATGTGAATTGGTTTTTAATTGATTTATTTTGAAACAGCCTTGCTCTGTTTTTTACAAACACATTGTCTAAACATATTGTGATTTAATAATAAATATAATAATAAATTAATGAATTACCGAAATGCTTGTTCGGACGTTCAAGAAGATAGTGAGCAGTCGTCTGCTAATAGACTTGAAGTTATTAAGTGACAAGTACATTTATACCGGCATTATTTGCTTAATACAGTTGTCATATGTGAGTAATGGATTTAATGCTGAAAAACTCAGACTTAATATTATTATTATTATTGAATTTACAGCAGATTTTACGTTATTTTTATTGCAATAACAGTTATTTTATATAATTATTTGGTTACATGAGGATGTGCTGACACTACATTATAAACTAGCACATCATTAGGCTATCTGACACGTTTGCAGACATAATCAGATTACACGAAATGTCATATGAAATAAGCAAGATAACCGTTTGAATCAAGACTTTATTTTCATCCTGGAATTATTTGCTAACATAGTTTGGCATATTTTTACAATTATTTCCAATATTTTTAAAATGTCAATAATTATTAAAATAGCCAATAATTAATAATTACTGAACAAGAGCATTTTTTATCGCTAGATTAAAAAACATTCTAATAATAACTAGAACAATTTGTCGCTTAGGGCCTGAGCTGTTCCATATTTGGTCCGTCGTTCGTAGATTTGAAGCACATTTTCAACACATCTATGAATGAGATATCATTAGTGACAACATTCATGAGTTTGGGTTATATGATTGGCTCACTTTGTATGATATCCTGGTATTGTCTTCAATATTTTTAATCATACTTGCTATTGTTTTAGTTGGCCTGATAGTCAAGAAAATGAACAAGCGGTTCGCCATGATCTCATCAATTTTTCTGATGGCTTTCATAATAATATTTATACCATATTCACGAAACATACCACAACTCTACACATGCTTTTGGTTATTCGGCTTCGGGTCCGGTGTTTATGTTAATGTCAAATATGTTTGGCTCATTGATATGTGGCAAACGAACAGCGCTCCCTTATTGCATTTGGCCGGGTTCATGTTTGGAATAGGCCACACTCTGGGACCGCTCATTGAAAAGCCATACCTGACCGGAGAACAGCCCCTAAGCGTCAAAACTAATCTATTGTCTGAGGAAATATCGATTTCACTGATAAACGAAAGTGAATTGAGAAGAACTAAACTCCATATCCCTTACCTTATTTGCGGATCAATTGTAGCCATAGGTTCGAGTTTGGAAGTTACCTTGCAAAAAATATTAAACGAGTTTATTTTATCAACTTATTTTGTCCAGGTCCATTATTGATGACAATCTTCTGCAGTGTACGCAAGAGAAGTGATGGCAACTCATTGAAGAGCAGCGAAATCCATAATGAAGTTGAAAGAAAAAGCTCATCCAAGCCCTTCGAAAAGATGCCTTCCCAAAAACTGATCCTGATAATTCTGGTCTCCTTACTGTTATCATTCTTCAGCGCCAGTGAGAGCGCATTCTTCGCATTCAGTGCCACTTATTTCCAATACATTCCTTTAAAGCTGAGCGCCAGTAAAGCCGCAGAATTGGTGTCTCTGATGGCACTGACATTTACTATTAGTCGAGGGCTGGCAATACTGATAGCTATCCGGACTAAACCCCATAATATTATTGCAATATTTCTGACAATTCTATTAGTGTCCCTGATCATTCTGTTTTTCGCCTCCAATTCACTGACACTCCTGTCGTTCGGTATACTAGTCATGAGTTTTGGCTTTTCGCCGATTTATGCCTCGATATTCTCGCTTATGGGCCGTTATGTTGAGTTCACGTCACAGATCGGCACAATCCTAATGTTAAGCGCTAATAGTCTTAATCTAATTCTTCCATATATTCTTGGTAAATATATTGAAGACGATCCGCACATATTTCTATTATCGCTTATGTTTAATATAATTGTCAGTGTATTTATATTTATTATTATACTATATTTTGTTTATAGAATTAAGCAAGGTTCCCTGTATCAACAAAATTATAAAGTTCTAGAACAAAATATATTGTAATTAATTTAGATTTTTATAAATAAATTATTATTTAATTATGTTTTTTTGTTTCTATTAATATTGTTTATATAATTTAATTGAAATAGTTTAAATTTTGTTCAAGTTAAAAGGGAATTGCAGGTATTTACAAATACTGCATAATTCTGTTTAATCAGAATCAATCTTGTTAATTCTGTCACAATATTAAGAACTGGAACAAATTGAGGAATAATTAAAAATATTTTACTATTTGTGCCACAGTTTAAAAAAAGGTTTTGCCTTGATCACTGATTCAAATGGAAAACAGATTGTATGTGAATTACATCGACTTCTTTTACAATTCAATTGATAACAAATTTGATTTTAAAGCTCTTTATTTTATGCCATTTAAGAGCAAATTAAAGGGAAACAGTCTTTGATTGCCGAGAGGTCTCACATATTGTGTGATAGTCTTTCCCGA
>JAQIWP010000867.1:0-19312 GCA_034695525.1 Euzetes globulus | reverse complement strand
TTATTATACAAAATTTTACCTTGAGCTAACATACTCAAGGAAATACATCTACCTTGAGACTTGAAAGAGAATCTAATACCTTGAGAATCAAGGTGATTCCTTGGGGTTTGGGAACTCTAGCTGTTTACCTAATTTGTGCTTATTTGATATTGTTTACTCTCACATTAATTATCATTTTTATTAGTTTCAGACGATAATAATGATATCATGAAAGCTGTTTAATTTATATATAGATAGGTTATTGTCGTTTTATCAGCCTCTTTCCAATGATTTTCGTGGCTAACCTGTAATTTTTGTAACCCATTTCTGGATATATTACAGTCAGACCTAGTTCTGAAGTGCAGTTTAGAACTGTTCGTTATATCCGAATGACGTTATATTAGTAGGATCAAATAAAACGGCTGGTTGAAAAACGTGAATATCTCTAAAACCTCAGCTAATATCCATACAGGATAAAAAGCATCGTGATTTTACTGAAAAATCTACTTTTTAGTAATTTGGTCCAATATAAATCATTTTTACCAAATCACGTGATCTGAAAAATTTTGGAACATTAACAAAGGTCATAGTGACAGGTCAAACAGGAGATGATACAGAGAATATTAGTAGCGTTTCTGAGAGGAAGAGCTGCTCTTTCGTCTGATTCATAAGTCACAAAAATTGATTCACTAAAAATATTTTTACAGCATTTCAAATATTGAGAATTTTACCATTGAATACAATTGAATACCATTGAAATAATTTCAAAATAGTGCTAACTGTAATTTTCTTTAAAATCTGGAGAGAACTCAATTCCACCAACCCTTTTATCATTACATCAATGGTCTATCATAGTTCATACCACAGATATTTTTGAATTTTACTAAATTATAATGAATTTTAAAGTAAATTTTTTTCCATTTTGACTTCTATTTTCAACCAAATCTCATTTGCAATTGAAATAACGTTTTTAATTAATTTAAAAATAATCGAATTATAAATGACCCAATTAAAAGTTTTAAACCAAATACTAAATTATCGAGGATTTAAAAACTCATTTTGTGTTTGACATTCTATGAGAAACAGAAAAAATAAATAAAGTGTCTGAAAGAAAATCTTCAAAAATTTTCACTTAACTTAAATTCATTTTGAAAAATGAAGAAAAAAATAATTGAATTAAATGTCAAATAATTTAGCGATAGATAGAGAGAAGTTTGGCTCTAAAGTATTGAAAAGTACACAACTTTTTACATTAGTTTTCAAATTAAGGCTAAGTCTTTTGGAAATCGATATTTTGGCGAACAATTCAATAAATTGATTGAAAGAAAATATTTGAGTTAAGGCCTCAATCCATTGATTGTATTTCACTCAACGGACTTGAATTTAGGACCAATTCGTGAAATCATTTGTGATTTGGTGTTTAGCTTCCGAAATGACGCTTCGTATGGCATAAATCATTTCATTGAATCAATTTTTCACATATCAACTTATCTTTCCTGTATAACTGTTTCAGTTAGTCTCAAATTAATTTCGTTGAATAACTCGTTGAAATTATATATAAAATCTTCTAATTGGACTCATATTATAATTGTCTGATATAAATGATGAGAGTTCAGGTAATTTCCTATCAGTTATTTTTATGAATATATAAAAAACTTTACACAATAATTGTCAAAAGGATTAATAATTAAAAACATTCATTTATTTGTCGTTGAATTTATTTCGTGAATTTGTCTCAAACATGACTTAAAAGTTAAGGAAAACAAACAATTCTTTTATCGAAATATTAATAAATGAAATCTTGACTTCTGTTCTGTTTTGTTGTTTCAAAGAAAACAATAATAGTTTTTATTCTCATCGAAGCGATGGGTTTTCAGATTTATTATTTGTGAGAGGTCAGTGTGACCTATCACAAATAAGAATTACATTCAAACAAATCACTCGCAATGGACTATCCGGAGGGGATTCCACATTTACAGACTCTTTGTTTGCCGATTGAACGGTTGTCATCGTCGAGAGTGCCATACGTTTATTGCTTTCTATAATAAGACCATTGGTTTAGTATAACAAATATTAATTTATAAATAAATTGATTACATTTTATTTCCTGAATTTCATATTTTGCAGGACTCAATTCCTCGTTTTTTAAGTATTCTTCTTTTTTTAATGAAAACGATACTGAAAACTAATAATTGCATGAAATGGTGTCATAAAGTCTGTTATATATTATTTTAATGATAACGTTATTTGAAACGGCTGTTCATAACAGAGTCCAAGCATTTGGCGAATTAACTTTGAATCAAAAATGGCATCGAATGGAGTGGAATGGGTTCGACATCCCGGGGTTATATAATAAAATAGGTTCCTAAACTATACTGAGCGCCATTCTTGATTTCAACGGTAATTGATGTCAGTCTTGTATCTTACGGAACACTCAGGGATTTTGAGCACAGCATTCGACCGCTTTGTCATTTGGTTGGCTCTCATTTGCTGCCAGACATTACCATAAGAATAGTTTATATAAAGCGGTTCTTCGAAACAATCGTTGCGTTCATATTGTTTCCAATTATAAAATCCTTTTAACCGCTAATGCATTCAGTTTTTGATTTCTTCTTTTTCTCATTAAATTTATTCCACAAAATTCAGAATTAAACTCAATGTGAGTCCTATTCTTGAAAAATTTCATCAATTTGATGCCTACAATGTCTTAATCTATTATATGAATCAATGTTGAATAAGGAGGGTATGTACTGAATGTACACTCAATGATTTAAACACGATCACACGTTCTTTACATTTAATGGTCATTCAACTTTTTACCTTATGAAAACTTTGAGCAAGAAAAGCAATGACTATCTCCTTTCGATTTCTATACATGGATATAGTTATAACTCAACCTTGAACATAATTCAACAAGCTATAAAAAAGACTATAAAACGATGAAATTCGCGATGAATTGAAAAGAGATTTAGAAAATTGACGAAACAATTTGTTTTAAACAGAAATGGCCAGTGATAATTTTTTTAGAATAGGTATATTGCGGTAAAATTCTCTAGGGTAAAATGGTGGTCGGATATAGCGGGTTTTAATAAGCTCATTTTCGGTGAATAATGTTAAGCTTAGATTCAAACATTTAAGCTATAGCTAGGCTTTCATTCAAAATAACAGAGCTAGATAAAACCGAGAGTGGTAGAGCTATGAAAAAATAAACATAGTCATGGATCATAGTCGCTATATATTTAGGCAGAGATGGCCAATAGGGGACTGTATTTCGTTTCTCCCGGTAAACTGAAAATATCACCCGCAGCCATCTTTCTAGTAAGTCGCCATTTTGTTTTTTAACACTGGCTAAAATAACCACAAATTATTTCATTCACATTTCGGTAGGTTAGTAGTTATATGGGCCCCTATGTATACATATATATTCTTGTTCAGCATAATGAGAAATGAATTTTAAAATAATTTTAAAATTGACCACGCCCCTTTTTGACCCCTCCCCCCAAAAAAATTTCTAAGCCAGGCCCACCAAAATTTCAGAAAAATTTACTTATTTAGCAAAAATAATTTATCAGGAGTCAAAATAATTTTATCTCAATCCGTTCAAGTTTTATTTTATTAGGTTAGGTTAGGTTAGGTTAAGTTAGGTTAGGAAAGGTTAAATTAGGTTAGGTTGGGAACAGAGTTTATCTAACCTAACCTAACTTAACCTAACCTAATGTCACCTAGAAGTTCTAGTAGCGACTTAATCTATGAAAAGGGAAATTTTCAAAAAAAATAAAACATTTATTTTATCTATTATCTTTAGAAAACATTTTGCGGACCGGAACGCAAAATCCATCAGACATTTGACATTCTGTAGTCTAACGATGCGATCAAACAAAGAATGGAAACGTCTGTTGAGAATAGTCGTCAGTTTTACAAATTTGGTTCATTTGAGAGTAAACGACGAAGACTTTGGATTAAATGAAGGAATATTTGCCAAACAATTGAAACAAATAGCACTGAATTGCAAGCAATTTAAAAGTCTTGACTGCAGTTATCTATTGGATCCGATGGTAGTTTCCAGAAGTTCTGCTCGACTTTTGTCACCTCTCAGACAATTCAAGCGATTAAAGAGATTGAGATTTGAATTCTTTGTTTTTGATGAGTATTTTCATTCAAACGACGAAATTATTGCAATGTTTTCATTCGAAGCGTTCAAAGAATTTAAAGAATTAACTCATTTGACGATTGGTTTCCCTTTTGTTTCTGAACAACCGATTCCGGAGACTATACTGACAGACATTGACATCAATTTACAGAAACTCCAGTCGTTGAAAATTGATAACCAAATCAATGCCAGCGAATGGACGGCCGATACCCTGAGCCGACTGTCAAGACTACAGACAATTCATTTATCTTTTACCGATGAGTCGATCAGAGCTACAATTGATGCTAAACGGGTCGCCACATGCAAACGAACCCCAAATGTTTAATAAATGACATTTCAATGAAAATGTTCCATATAAAAATTTGTGTACTTTGATCTTGGTTAAATAAATCTTGAAATTATAGTTTCTGTTGCACAGGACTATATGGTTAATACAAAATAATTGTGATTTCATATAAAGAATAAGTCGATATGAGCTGACAATTAGACTAAACTGACCGAGAAATGAAGTCAGAAATGATTAGCAAGGATAATTTATCTTAATTTGTTTAATTCATTTTTAAGTAAATAAATAATTAATTTTAATCAGTGGTTAAGACTAAGAATAAATAAATTCGAGGAATCCATATAAAAAGTTTGTAAAGACCAAGACTAAGTGAATAAATGAAATTCTGATTCTGAAATTGTTCGATAAATAGATAATTGTTTTAAGTGTTTTCTAAGAGATTTTGGTTAAATGATTCATTTGATTATATAAAATATATTCGTTGAACAATTATTTCAGTTAATTATGATATTAGGACTCAATTATGGCTGATCTGCAACTCTTGCATCAAATACTTGCCGGCTTTCTTATGGGCCCGGAATCTGGCGATGTCTTTACGAGTGACGATTCCGATCACTTCATTCCTGTCGTTCACAACAACCAAATGTCTTAAACCCAGGGCTCGGAACAGTCGGAAGATTCTGGTAAGGGATGCCGTGTGCGAGACTGAGTAGGCACTGGGATTCATAATAGGCCGGATGTCTATAGTATATTCCCGCTCCTCTTCTGTGATGGAAGAGACCACCTCTTCGATGGACTGATATCTGGGATAAGCACTTCTGAATGTTTGCAAATTGAATGAATGCCAGTCCTGTTCGTATTCGTTGAATATCTTCTCCTTCAACATAACAATCAGTTGCCACCGGAGGATAAGGCCCCGGAAGCGGCCAAATGTAGTGCTACGTCCATAATCCATGCTGTAGGAGGCGGTTATGTCGCTCTGGTTGCCAAAGGGGTTAACATCTGGCGGTGCATTTCTGTCGACAATTGGGAATCCGTTGTGAGATTCATTTTCCAAGACCTGAATAATATCTTTGACTTTTTCAGTGGTCTTAAAGGTGGTGACCGGACTCGACATCACTTCAGAAGCGTATATGTGAGTCGACTGTACGATAGGCTCCCAATTAAGGAAAGGAATGGAAGACAACTGAATGTGTATGTCGTAAATGCCTTCGTTGAAGAGGTCACCCACCCATTTGGCAGTGATCAGGGTTATCATAATTGGAAGACCGAACGTTAGATTACCCGTTGCTTCGATCATAATGACAGTCAAACTGATTGTCATTCTGACGATTCCCCCCAAATTGGCGGCCGCTCCGATCAGAGCGAACTTTCCCGGACAGACCCAGTCTTGTGTGGGAAACACTGCCTTCATTCCTATGCCTACGAGTCGACCCCAAGCGGCGCCCACCAAAAGCGCAGGTATAAAGAGACCACTGGATATACTCAGGCCATACGTCCAACAGGACAGGAAGAAGTAAAAGACAACGAATATAGACAATGAGGTGGGACTCCACGTGCCCTCTACGTTGTGAAACAGGTTGCGGAGGGAAGCTTCAGGTGTGTTAAACCAAAGCGCACCCATAACACTGTACTGGCCGTCCTTACAGTTATATTTGATGGGGTACTCAACGGTGTTCGCTTTGACCTCTTCGTGACAGTCCTTAATGTAGACAATCATAAGGAAACCGATGGTTGCGGTCATCATAGAGACGATCATCGCTTCCAATACTTTGAGGACACGACTATTGAGGTAAAGGATGCGGAAAATGGTTAGTTTGTAGTTAATGTAGTTGAAGGCGGCGCCCAACAGACCGCCGAACGCTCCCATCACCATATAAAGAGGTAGTTCAGCGAAGTTGTAATTGAAGTCATTTATCTTGAATTGGCCGAAGTTCAGAAGACCCGCATATGACAACTGTCCCGGATGCAAGTGATAAGCGGACAGCACTAAATTCAGTGTAAACGTCGACACCATTGAACAGAAGAATATACGCCAAGTCAGTGTCTGGTTCCAGAAGGAGGCGCCCTCTTCTAAACTGAATAGAACACCACCAACGGGCGCACCGAAAGCAGCGGCCACTCCGGCGGCGGCCCCTATCCATCAAAAGAATACAAATAAGTATTTTTTAGGAAATTAGAAAAATGTTTCGTTAATTACCGGCGGAAACAAAGTCTCGTTTTTCGCGATCGTCTCTAAATTCCTGCATAAACTTCGAGTCTTTATTGAATGTCGTACTCTTTCCCTGGGAAATACCGGCCGCTATAACAGCCCCGCAGTGAATCATCGGCCCCTCCTTACCACAGGCCAGACCTCCGACCACTGATAGTATAACACCGAACAGTTTCGCAAAATATGTCTTAATTCTGACCACTTCTGGCACTTTTACGCCATTCAAATAGCATTTTATGACTGGAATGCCAGACCCGGCGGCGATGGGCGCCAAATAAGTGACAAGAGCTGAGCCCAGACCTATTGGAATGGCATTGAGAGCCAACCAAACAGCGAACGGAATAACAATACAATAGTTTTGGTCATTTCGCGAACACTTGTCGACAAACGTCTGTAATGTTTGGTATTTATATTTAGAGAGTATTTCCACCGAAACTGTGATGAAGACAGCGGTCAGTGCTGTCAACAAACCGATGAAGAAAATGACAGTCCATCGCAATATTTCAGTCATTCTGACCCTCGAGTATGTAATTCGTTTCTTCTCCTCCAAGAACAGCATATTTTCGATTTGATCGTAATCTAGACTCTCGTACTTCGAGGACAAGTAGTCCAAAGAACCGATTGTTTCAGGCGGTGCTACACAGTGGACATCGCCACAGAAACGGACGGGTAATGTCTCGACCACCGGCGAATGCTGTTCGGAACCATTGGAAGAGGGCGTTCTTCTGTGCCCATCCTCTTTATAATACAGACTGTTATCGACTTCAATGGAGCTGATGGCTCTCCGACGGCCCTCAGACGACTCATTCACCAGAGCTCTGGGCCTTTCGATGCTCTGGTCGTCGGTTTCATCGAAGGAATTGGTGAAAGACCTGAATTTCTTGTATTTGGGTCTCTTCTTCGGCGTCTTCTCGCAGTTTATTATGCATTCTTTATCAGACATTCTTCTGGAGCTTTAATTCAGTCAATACTTTGAGTAATATATTTGAGACAATAATTGCGACAAATTTGTGAAATTGAATTTCAAACTAAAAATGAGTCACATTTTTAAACAACTATTTTATTGGACATTAATTATCAAAAACTTTTGGTACAAAATTAAATAAAATTTTCGCCAATTCTTGAGTTATCTTCAATTCGGGATTAGTTAACAATTAATAAAAATAAATTATTTAAATAAATATGAGTTAAATAATAATACAATTATTATAACAATTGTCTGTTTTTATCAAAACATATCAATCATATGATCAGACAATTGTATCAAATGGTTGTCATAGTAATACAGTCAAACCAAGCTTTTGTTTTGACAAACTGTCAACATTTAACATGTTTGATAAATTTCAAGAATTAATTTGAACAAAAATAAAAGTAGAAATAATAATATGAAGTAAAATCACTAAAATGAGGCTCCATTTTTATTAAGTTTAGAAGTAATAGCATGCATACAGTTATTGTTGAATTTGACTGTATCACTGGTTCATTGGACAACCAAATTCAAATATTATAATAGACTGATCTGATAAGTCTATCACTGATAATAATTTAGTGATTTGTTCGAAGTCAAGGTTAAGCACAGTTTTTTGGCCAATGTTCAAGTTTTACCAAGTTGATCTCAAAACTAGCTAGTCCGAAAATGACAAATGTCCAGCATATTTAGTTAATGGTGATATCTAGTATTTAATAATAAATTAGACTCTGACAATTTTCCATGCAATAATGAATACAATTGTTTTTTAACTGATATGTCCTAGATAAAAAAAATTATTTTAGGACTAAAGTCCTTAAAAATGTCATTAAAGAACTAAAATTTCCATTAAAGGAAAATCGATCACAAATTGACTAAAAATTCCATTATTTGTGTCTAAAATTTAAAAATAAAATAAATAGAAAGAAAGAAATCACAAAAAAAAGAAATACTATTTTTTCTATCATTTTTTGATATTCAAACCAATAGATTATTGTCTGAAATGATTTATGAGTTCACAGAAGAGTTCATTCAAAGTATCAGTTATTTTGCTTTCTTTCGAAGAATAGAAAAACTAATATTTCAGAAAAACTGCTGATTTTGTCTGAAAAATATCATGAATTGATTGGATGTCGGCGTCGACTTCCAGTGAAGAATATTGAATTACATTTCCAGATACAGTCTATCCTCGGTTTTGAAGTAATCGGGTTTAAGTGAATTCATAGACATTGTTGCAGACCTGAAGAGACAATCTTATGTTGAGTTGCCCTGCCTTAGAGCCTTAGATAAAGGGACAAATCTAATCTGCATCTTAAAATATCTTAAACCGAGGATAGATTGTAAAACACGTGATCAGTTGGAATAAAATTATAACATTTTTTCAAAGATAGCCAAGGTCGGATAATGACAAAAGTAATTTTCGATTTGATGAAGAATGCAATGTTTGATTAATGAACTTTTTAAAGATTTAAAATTAAATTAATTGCTAGCACGATAATTTAGAAATTAAACAAGTCAGAGGTTGAAAAAGTCTGATATTCCTCTTTGGTAACATCTTGCAATAAGCCTAGTTTTAATTCTAATGAGTTATAAATTATTGAAAGATTATAACTTGAAAGCTGTAACCTTGATGGCTTGAATGAAATTATTCCATCTATTGTTTAAAATTCCACCCAAATTCTCTTGCAATGCGTGGGAGAGGGGCGTCAATATATAGACTGATTTATTTTTATATTAATATTCTTGCAAAAAAAGTTACAGAAAATTGCTTTGTTTTAATCAAAATTCTTGTCAGAATAAAAAACAAAAATCTGTTGAATCAGAATCTGATCGATAGCGTAAAAGTTGTAGAATAATTGATTGCAAGATCTTATCTATTCATCAATTGCTTTTGAGTGGCGTTTAACCTATAAAACAAATGTAATATTACCCGGAATATTGGCGTTGCAAAACAGCAGCAAAAATGTTATTTTTGGAAATGTCGACAATCATTCACAACAGTTAAACAATTGGGTCAATACGTTGCCTGCGTTTAAGCACAGGTGTACTGAACGCTGAGATAAACACAATGTATAAGTGCGTCTGCAATACCTATATATAGAACACACAGAATATTCCGCTTAATATAAACATGAATTCGGTGGAACTGAATATTTCAATGGAAGCAATCGCTGCCATCGATTAGAGGCTGAGCGCTAACATTGTGTCCTCACATTGCAAACACTTATTTGCATTCAATGTTATTCCTCTGACTGTCAATAAAAATAAATGAATGCATTCTTACGAATAATTAACTTTCATTTTCCCAGAATATTCTCTTCTCTGTAATATTGTTCGCCTTTTGGTCAGTTGGATTGGCACAGTTTGAGGCTCAAAATGACCGGTATATTCAGTGTTGACATCAAGTATTCTCCTAGAATTTGATGCATACTTAAAGGCAAAAATATTTTTAAAGCAATTTTCATATCATATATGAAATTATTATTATTATTATAGAAAAAGTTCTTCAGCCAACTTCCTTATTCTCCTCAAGGATGCACATGATCAAGCCACTTTAGGGACAGGCAAAACTATGGATGATCTCATCTTTATAAAAAAAAAACTCGATATTTCGTTTTAATATTTCTAAAAAAAACTCTTCAAATATTTGAATTATTGAAGAATATGAGCATAAAAGGCAGAGCATATTGAAGATACCCTTTCCTTGAGGTCAATAATTCTGCTGGTTATCAATAAAAAGCGATATAATCAAAAAGCAAATAAAATATTTTGGAAAATATTTTTAAAAATGTTGTGAAAAATGACAAAATAAAGTGCAGTCAAAAAGTAGTCAATAAAAGGAATTTTTCGATTCAGAAAAATATATTATTGAAAATATCTGTTCAGATATTGAACTCTTTATTTTTTTTTATTCTGTGCAGGAAATAAACAGAATAAACTGGAGACCAGTGCCTGTGCAGAGCTCAAGCATCGAATTGCTATGTTCTACAATAACCAGGAATGTGTGTTATCGCTATAGCGGACAAAATGTGTGGGAGTTGTGACGCAACCGCATCTTAAAGCAATGCGGAAGAATTTGTAGCATAACAGTTACTGTACCCCAGCCTGTGCTATAGCCTATGCTATGGCCTGACTCTCAATTCAGAGTTCAGTGACGCTTCTCCTCTCAGACACATTGCACACACAGAGAGAGTATTCTCTGGCGCTTTTGCACAGAATATTCTTTGAGTCCGTTGTTGTCGGAAGTCTGCAAAAGAGTTATTATATAAGAAGAGATACGTTTTAAGAACAGAATAGTATTTGTCTTTCGTTTTGCAAATGAAACTGTTGTTTGAGTGAACTATACTTATATGACTTAACTTTGATATTCTGACCAAAGCCTTCACAAAACACAATGAATTGTTTGGAAGCGTTGCTTACAATTGCTTTTTTGACATCGATTTTGAACATTGATGGAAATGATGCCATTCCCGCAAAATGTGACTTCAGAAGACATCCGAAGACCGGTTGCGACAGTTCTGCAGTTTGTGATCCCAAACAGAAACTATGTGTTTGTCGAATAGGTTTCGTTCTGACAATGAATGGCGAATGTCTTCGCGTGAAACAACTGAATGAGACGTGCATTAGTTCACTGCAGTGCCGAACCTCCCACTCGGCCTGTCTAGCAGTGGACGGCACATACAACGCCTGGAAATGTCAATGCCTTCAGGGCTTTTGGTTCGATAAGTCCACTGCCCGATGTCTGGAGCGCTACCGGTTTGGCGACAATTGCATTAGTGACTACCAGTGCCGTATTGGTCTGACCTGTGCTGCTGACG
Source organism: Euzetes globulus (assembly GCA_034695525.1). NCBI lineage: Eukaryota > Metazoa > Arthropoda > Arachnida > Sarcoptiformes > Euzetidae > Euzetes > Euzetes globulus. Next base: position 7,900 of record JAQIWP010000867.1, on the reverse strand, counting down.
AACAAAACAATAACCAGACTGTATGCAAGTGTCCGCCAGATTACCACTTCAACAGCACCAGAAACGAATGCCAGCACTTGAATAATAGTGGCTGTCCTGATGGCCAGACTTGGAACAAATACAACAAGAAGTGTGAGACCAACCATTACAGCAATAGAAGTGGTGTCGACTCAAATGGCAAACACAACGCTGTCATAAAGAACAAACTGATACGACCCTCAACTTACTGGACACAGACGACAGCCAATGTCAAAGACGAGGACACGGACGAGAAGATCCTGGAGATAATCTTGGAAATTTCGTTTCTGATCGTCTGTCTGCTAGCATACCAGGCCTGTTCCAAAGCCTGCTGTCCCGACGACGCCGACGATGACTTTGACATGAAGAGCGACGAGGAGTCAATGATCAGCACCAGTCAGGCCAGTCATTTGAATGGTCAAACACCAGCGACCACTGCATTCAAGAAACACCACCGAAGGGTACGTAAAGTGTTTTGCAAATCGAGAGGCAATTCGACACAAAAACTGATCGGCAGTTCCCCAATACATACGTATAAGAATATTATAGTCAAGTTCGACGACAACTCCAGAGCTCAGTGTTATAACTGCAAAATCTACAAAGAAGTCTACTCTCCAACGGCTAAGTGCAAGGTATGTCGAGCCTCGATCACTACCAACGGCCCGGACCCGGATCTCGACTTCATTTCTTCGGATGGAAAACATTTACTGCCATTACCGCCATATAAGCTAAAGCCTATCAGAAGGTCGGAAGAGGTGGGAGTTCCACCGCATCTGAAGGCGCCCTATATTAACAATCAGCCCTTTTGGCTCAAATAATGTCGGTTTTTGATTAGATTTAGACAACAATTTTCTTAGCGAATGAATGATTAATTGAATGAATTGTTTGATTGATTCGATTGATTGCAAGTAAACAAAAACAAATGAAAAACCAAAAAATATTTCGACTCTTTTTCTCTTTTTTGATAAAAAGTATATGTATTTCGAAATGAAAACTTTTTTTTGTATAAATAAATATATTTATTGTAAATAATTATAATTATAATTATTATCAAAAAGAAACTCAATATTAGATTATATATTATTCTACAAAAAACCCATAGAAAAAGACAATAAAAATCTATACTCTTATTACTATTACAAACAATTATACAATTGTTTTATTATTATATAACATATATTGTAATATATATATATATATATATTTTAATTGTATATAAAGAAGAAAGATATATACAAAAAACGTTTTTCTGAACAATAATTTTGCGAATGAATCAAAACAAATCCAAAAAACTGATATACAACTGATGTGACCAAAGAAATTGCATTAAAATCATTTACTTTTGAGGCCCATTGTATTCATTTGTGACTGTCCTGTGAATTGTAATTGAATTTGATTTCAATTCTCTGCTCTTTTATTGAATGAAACAAAAAAGTCAAATAAAACTATAATTTTTCGAATTTCGTTAAAAACGTTTTGTCTTTCCATTCGTTTCATTCATTCAATTATGTTTTTATTGCATTTTCACGCAAATCAATGGAAAACTTATTAATAAAATCAGCGATAATTAGAGCAAACTTTGCTCGGATTGTTTTACCATAATTAAGAATAATTAATGCAGAATTGTCTGCAAAGTTAACACGAAATTCTGTGCTCTTATTCATTGCAATTTATTGCCTCTTCTCCTAAGTTATATCTTTTGCATAAATTTTTCAGATTTTTCGGCCGATAATTAAGTTAAAAGAAAAATCATTAAATTCTAGATAAGAATTCTGCAAAATTTCAGAATTTTGGCGACTTTTTGCAAAGATGAAAAGTTGAATTTTTGAACTAAATATGATCTTAATTCAATTTAAGTTAAAGTAATGTTAACAGAGATTAGGGGAACAAAAACAAAAGTTATCCCTTGAATTGGCTTTTATTGAATTTTATGTCTGCATTGTTTATAAACACAAACACAGCGATGAACTCTTAACTTAAATGTCAAATGTCTCGGCTGTTCGGTAGCTCTTTCCTATCCCACACAACATAGAAATTTGTGCGCCAACAGAATCAGAATTACATCCATTCGCTTAGCTTTCAAAACATTCAACTGTTGTTTACAGTAACGAAGAGAGAGAGAGGAGAGAGAGAGAGAGAGCTGAGTTGTTTGACCCAATTCTGGGCTCCATTGAAAAAGCACAGCCAGATTCTCTATGTGTTTATGCTTTGGATTCTACTGAATGGTTAATGCACTATCATATACGCACACATTCAGAGCCTGTGCTGTACGAACTCACACATAGACCTGTGTTCTATGTGTGCATCACTTCAGGTCAATGAAATGTCAGCGATCGATACGACAGAATCTATGTTTTCATTGCTATATAGCACCCTTATATGCTCATATATAGAATGTAACCATGCAGTCTTAAAATTTAATTTCTTAAATATGCAAAATTTTAATTAAGTCATAAATAAAAACTTAGTAGTCTAGATTTAATTTTAAATTTTTCATGATCAAAGATAATTTAGTTATTTTGCAATTAAAAATTTGCAGGTTTACTATAAAATTAGGACTGACTTCTGAAATTGATCAATTAAACTTTTCTTTTTACAATGAAATCCTGGTCCTGTCAAAAACTATATGAGAGAACTTTTATCTGTTTCAGTGTTCTGACGGTTCAATTATGAAGCGCACACACACATAGAGCACACACTCCGAGCAGTATATTCCGGGTATTCTTATCTCTGTGTGTATACAGTGTTCATAAAAATAGAATCACTGATACTATAAATAGTTTCGCACCCATTCTGAGCGCATTTGATTCACTAAATGGTTGGCCTCAACCATTCAAAGTCCATTCTCTTTCTGATATACCATTTGTCAAACAAATTTCTGCTACAAAATAGCAATTCAAATGCAATTGGCAAAACACAGACCCAAATGAATCTAAAAATAAATCTATTCATCACTTAAAGTGAGAACAATTATCAGAAGTAATAATAATCAGTCACTTTGGAAGCCTCTTAGAGTGCCTGCAAATTGATATCCCAGAGCATAATTTTCTGAGCAAAAAATCAGAACTAATTGTTTGTATTATTGAAATATCAAAACAATAACTAAATCATTGTTTGTTTGCTTTTGAAATAAGAATTTCAAATATTCTGTTCAACAATTCCTAACAATAGTGGGAAAGAATAATGTGTAAGATGTTGTCATATGAAGAATGGGCTGCAAATGATAACCACAATTAATTTAAATAAATTAATTGCAGAAAAAGTTGTTAATAATCTGGAAGAATATCAAAAGACTTAATGAATTCATTATTTGAATAATTAAAATCACAGAAAAAATGTACTGGTGCCAAATGTGTGCGCCGATAAGTATAACAAAAGTAGACTAATCTGGAGAGCCGTATGCGGAAAATTGGGCACAAATTTGCATTTTGAATGAGGGAAAGGCGAAGAAGCTTTTATGAGTTCAATAATAAATCATAATAAAGCTCTTGGATTGACGTCACAATGACGTCAATTGTGCCACACTTTTCGACGGCCTTTGCTTTTCAGAGAAATAGCAATAGGAACGGAATACTGAGAAGAACTGGGGATTAGCTTATTGTGTAGTTATACAGAGCAGAGAACAGCACACAGTTATATATATAGAACAGGAATATTCTGTTCAGAAAAAGAGCTCCAATTTTCTGCTCATCTCTCACTTTGCGCTCACTTTTCGCTGCCTTCCGTTCAGTTAGTTCTGTGCTATTCTCTACTCAACTGAACTCAATTTTCTATTCATATATACTTTTTTAAGCAACAAATTTAGGTCTCAATTCCAGTAAATTCTATATCATATTAGACTTTCTTTTGCTGCATTCCCTTCCCTTATTCTGTGTCATATTTTTTTCTATTTTTAACTTTTAATTCAATTCAAGTGCTCTTCTCTTTTGTTCAGCGAATGAATTCAATAATCTTTTTATTCAGACGATTATAGACCCGATTGGTCTTTCTTATTGTATAATTAGTTTGCATGTTAAAATTGAATTAATCAACTAATTGGTACAAATGGTTTGTTTAAAGTTTACATCTGGGTTTATCCACAGAAAAGTTATTATGGCATAATTGAAATGAAATTCTTATCAAGTATTGTTTTTTATCAAAGGTTATATGTAGCAGAAAAGTGCTGGTTTTGACCTAGTTTTCTTGAAAAACAAGACACAAAAAAATAATAAAACAAATGTTATTTTTACTTTACGATCGAAATATCAATATTTATCTTTCAAACAGTGAGGCAGAAGATAAGTATTTTTTGGTGTCAAATTTACAATTTTGTCTAATTAACCTGGGAATCAAAATATTTGCACTTGATAACATGATTGCACAACTTTTCAGATGAATGTCAAGCTAATTTAGAGCAAAGTTTACTCAACATACATGTATCTACTGGGTGTGATTATTTAATTACGTACCTAAAATTTATTAATGTGAATAGAAATAAGTAACTGATAATATGCTAGCTTATTTAAATAAATTACTTCAATTGTTTTTCTTTTATTTATAATTATCTTGTTTTTCTGTATAAAATTTGATCTTTGATTTTACTGATTTTCTCCATGCTTATACCTCATGCTGGTCCACCTCGAGGTATACCGGCACTGACCTCAATTTCGATTTGTAACGGCATACCGCAAAAATGTGAGCTAATACTTATTCTAACAGCTTACCTTGTTCGATTTATCAAATCTTAATTTTTCACAAAACTTTGTACCTTAAATGATACTTCACTGCAATGATTGTGACTGTAAGAATTTGTGAAATATCCAGAATATTTCAAATTAGATTAAAAATCTTGAAATAGAGCATCTAAATGATCTTGAACATCGATTTAAGTTTCTCCAAAGAAAAGTGTTCGGGGTTTTTCTTATAATATTTTTAAAAACTTTGAGCAAATGTCCTTGAAAGGCCAATAAATTTGACCGGGAATCCAAGCAATAGTTGAGAAAGAACAAGTAATGAGCTGCCATCTTTTGGTTAGCAAATAAATCGGGTATTTCCAGAATAAATCGAAAAAGTTTGTCACAAGTTTTGAATCCTCTAGGTGGATCTAGCTGATTTCTTATTAATTAATTAAGATGTAATAGACATTTTATTATTAAACAAACGCTAAACTAAATCTAAGACTGATTATATCAAAATCATTAAATTATTATTACTTTTACAATCAATTTAAATGACACTGGAAATGATCATTCTCATTTCTTAATTCATTCGATTAATCTTCCTTAAGCAAAAATTCTGAACTAATACTTCCCTGTTTCTCTCAAAATCTTAGCTCAAGCTTAGTCTGAAGTTTAGATTTGAGTCAAATGCAAGAATAATAACTAGAATTCGAGTTCTTTTTTCAAATCAAATTTAAAATCAATTTTATTTTGAAACATGAATTTTTCGAAAACAAATTAAACAAAAAATTTTGATCTTAAAACCAAACGAACAAAATTTGTTTCTTAACTTTTCAATTGGTGTTTAACAAGATTATAGGTTTTAAAACAAAATCATTCGATTGTTATTTAAAATGTTTTTATAATAATTGTAAGAATAAATGATAAATTATTCATAAGAATAACATAAGATAATAATAATAATAATAATAATAATAACAATAATTATAATAAATAATAATAATTCAAATAATTATTTAAAATTAAATAACTGTCTTTAATTTCATTCATCAGATTTTGTTCTTCAATTCAGTTGTAGTTTTCAGAGATATTCAGAGAAATTATTAATTATTTTACACAAAAATAAGAGTAAATAAGAAATAATATTAATTTAATTATAATTTATATTTTGTTTGCCTTTAAAACAGTATTAATAATAATAATAATAACTTCAAGAAACCGGATGGAAATCAATTGATATTAAGATTAAGATTAGGTTGTGTTGAGGGTTGTTATGCTGTGTGTGTGTAGAGGTGGTGGTTTGAGGTGTTAAGCGCACAGTAAGGGCGCAGAGTTAGGCGTTAACACCACTGGGCTTGTTGCTCATTTCGCAGGACCTGTTGCCCAAATGCTCGCCAAGATCCATGGACAGAGCGCCAGCACCGCCACCGAAGCCGTATCCTTTGGGTCCGAACTTTCTGGCGTAGCATTGCTTGCAGTAAAGGGCCTGGTCGTGAGCGTTGACGTTGACCGAATCTAATCGCTTGTTGCACAGATTGCACTTGAAACAGACCTTGTGCCATTTCAGACCACCGGCCAACATCTCTTCGGCCGCATAGACAGCTCTGTTGCACTTCAAACAGATATTCGACATTTTATTTTTTGTAGGACTTTGCGTCTAAACACAAGACTTCAAGTATCAACTCTGTAGTAGTGTTTACCACAACTCCTGTTCACCACAACTTTGACTCTGGAGTGACAGTTCTCTTCTTAAGAAGTTAACTTTTCTGTCAGTCTGCACACGAAACGCAACTTTTTGCGCCCGTCCTCTCATTTACTTATAAGGTTATACCTTAAGACATACCAAAAGTTATGGTTCACTCCATTCGCTTACCGATAGACTGACTTCATGTGTGCATCACATATAGTGTGAAACTGTGCCAATTCTGGGCTCATGTGTACAAAAAAAATACACTTTAATATGAATCAGATCAGCACAGATAGAGCGAACACTGTTACAAATCCCTATCTCCTGGATGTCAATAGGCTCTGATCATAATCATAACCCAGAATAGGAACTAATAAATTTATCACCCAGAAATAAGTTTGATTAACAAAATGGAATAAGTTAAGAATCTAATTTTTAGAATTCTAGCTTGCTTATTCGAAATATGCCAGTAGTAGTGCTTTAGCTTAAAATTATATTTTCTGATGCTCGAGCAAAACTGAAACCTTGAAACAGCACATGTTAAACTAGTGTCAGTCTTCATGAGCAGCTTAACATCATTGTGGAGGCAGTGCTCTGAGTGAGTCTCCCCATTCCTCTCCCACAGAGTATCAAAAAATAGTTTCTGGAGTTTTGGAGAATATTCTATGAATTCTGTAAACGTTTTTGACTTTTGAAACTCATGTTTGAAAACTTTTTAGAATAACGTCATTCGAAATTTGTTCTAAGATTAAATTATTCTGACTTTTCTCAAGTTTGAAGTTTATATTAAGTTATAAAAAAATTTATTATAAAAGAAATTCTATTAATATCTGGGATTTGCATATTTAATAAATCGTCATTTAATGATATGTTATGCAAACATTCTGGTGCCAACCGCACAGACAGGCTATTGATGAAAGATTTTATTTTTGGTTTCTATCAAATCATAACTTGGATATGAATCACGGGATGCATAAAAATAATCAATTGATCGCTACATGAGTCGATTGCAAAGATATTTGAAACGAATTTTACTGAACATTTCGAATGACTTTTGATTTTGTTCTTCATTCGTGTTATGACTCGAACCAAATGAAATTCCATTCATTCTATTCGTGTTTTCTTTCAAAACAATCATTTCTTTAACTATTTTTAAGCAATTATTCTCTTAAATAAACAGTCAATTACAATATAATCGCTGTTTCCTATCATTCTTAGCCTACTTTTGACTTTTAAAAACACTTTTCTCTTTTTCCAACAGATGAAAACGATGACAGTTTTTTTTGCTGACACTTTTTTATTGTCAAATTTGCACTGACTGAACAGATAGCACATGGCATGGAATGGTATCAAACCTGAAAACCATTTAATTAATTTGTCGTTAAAAGTCATTTTTAATGAATTGAAAAAATTAATCTCAATTTTAAACTCGAAAATTAATTTCACTTTCATTAACACTTTCACTCTGTTTAATGTTAACTAGGTTATAAATCATTTCTCTTTCCTCTCTCTCTCCCTCCTCTCTCTCTCTCTCTCT
>JAQIWP010000866.1:0-19319 GCA_034695525.1 Euzetes globulus | reverse complement strand
TTAATAATAATTTTAATAATAATAATAATATAATATATACTAAAGAGATGTACGTAAAAGAGCGCGGGTTTGGGTCGAGAAGAGTGGTTAAAGTGTTGTCTTGAGAGAGAGATGTGGTACTGAGACAAGTGAAGCCGACATTAAGCCCGTTCTCCTCTTATACGTCGGGCCAGTTGTATGTCTTTTGGCATAATAGTGACCCGTTTGGCGTGAATTGCGCACAGGTTCGTGTCCTCGAACAAACCCACTAAGTAGGCTTCCGAAGCTTCCTATAGTTGGACACAGACATTAGCTCAAGAGATGGACAGACAGTTGTCACTCCGAAGAGAGAGACAAACCTGAAGAGCGCCAATGGCTGCGCTCTGGAAGCGGAGATCAGTTTTAAAGTCTTGTGCGATCTCACGAACCAATCGCTGAAACGGCAGTTTACGGATCAACAGTTCAGTCGATTTCTGGTAACGACGGATCTCACGGAGAGCCACAGTACCCGGCCTGTAACGATGGGGCTTCTTCACACCACCGGTGCTCGGGGCCGACTTACGGGCCGCTTTGGTCGCCAGTTGCTTACGGGGAGCTTTACCTCCGGTCGACTTACGGGCAGTTTGCTTGGTTCGGGCCATTCCTTACCGACGTTTACTTTTCTAATAACACACAAAACAACTGATTTACTCACTATTTATTCCCAAATCCAGTCAAAAATTTAAGTCACTTTTTAATCACAGATAACTTGCTATCAATAAAACCTGGATTAATCAAAACGTTTTGCTAACGAAACAAATTTCCGCACAAAGAGAAACTTGGATAAAAATATTCAAAAAACCCCAATCAAAGTGTTCAATGAAAATTAAGTAAACAACTGCCCAAAAGTGTTCAAAAAACACGTGTTAACAATAAACGGCTTTAACTGTAGTGACACAACAAAGGAGTACATGTACACTGGCGTTACGTATGTGAACACTAACCCAAAGACAAGTGCACTGTTCAGTGCTGTTCAGCCCAATAGACTCAATGAATAATACGCTCCGACGTCAGGGAATAATAATAATAATACGATTTTTAAAGCATTCAATGAATGAAAAATACTTTTCGCAACCGATTGGGCGCTCAAACAGTTGCGAAATCATAAACACAACACTAATTGATACTATTCTGGCACCAAAACCATACTAATTAATCAAAACAAGCAAGCTAACTACTGAAATAATCAAGATTAAAAGGGAAAATGTTTTGCTCAAAGCTTTAAACACAGGGAGAGAGAGAGCACAGGGCTATAGCACAGGCAAAATGGCTGACTCTGACAGTGAAGGAAAAATATTTGAGCCAAACAAAAAATTCACTCAGACACATTTGATATTCAAAATTTACCTGGTCAAAATTAACTAGTTTAATTGACTTACCCTTAAATTAAAAATGTATTGAAAACAGTTTTGACAGTTTTGGCGAAAACCCGGAATTAATTGGTTTTGATAGCAAGCAGTTTTCAAAATAACATTCAGTATATGTAATGAAAAATGTGTTCACTTTTTTCTATGGCATTTCCAATGTATAGCAGCGGTTACTTCACATTCGGAGGGGTTCGCGCCAATGACCTCAACAGCCATACAGTCAGCGGTACAGTCACTCAGTCTGGGAACAGCACTGCTTTCCTGGCCGCCCATTGGCTGCCAGGCACACAATGAAGTGATAGCTACCAACAGCTGATTGGCCCTTTGAACGGCTCCTCTCATTGGCCCAAACCTTGCCATCGACACAATTATGTTACTAAAGTCCTCTCCAAACTGAACCTTATTTTGTGTGTGCTTTGGATCCCCTCTTATTCTATGGCAAAACACATTGTATGCCAACATATGTCAACAACTATTACTTTTTCATCCCATTCTCCACACAAAGCCTATCAGGGATGCCATCAAAAACTATTGACTCAATTATTCAATAAAATTTGACATAATTTCCAATAAATGAGTATAAAGAACAGGATATAATTGAATAAAAAAAATATGACTAAGCATCTAAAATCAATCCAGGTTAAAAATAAAATCTTGTTCAAAAAAAGCGATAACAAAGTAGCAAAAAAAAGTTGTACCCCTGGCGGGACTCGAACCCGCAATCCCCGGTTTAGGAGACCGATGCCTTATCCATTAGGCCACAGGGGCCTCAACGCTCACACTACTGTTATCAGGGTTTTTGAGGGGCAAGAGTGGATAGTCGTCAGAGTCTCGTGACATTGCATTGCCATCGAGTGCACACAACAAATTAACTTGAACACTGTGAGAAAGCATTTCTGTTTGCAAAGTACACCAGTAATCGACCAAGCTAACTTTTACCAAGCCAACAAAGTCAATTACTAGAACAGTTGTCAAACAGTGACGTTTGAGAGAGAAGATAAGCTGGGACAGTTCTTCTAGAAAACATTCTGGAATAGTGAAGTAAGTATGGTGAATGTATGAGAGGCGCTTGTGTTCGTGAGTGAGAGCGCGTATTCATAGCCCATAGAATCTATGAGTTTGTACGTATAGGTACTGTTTGGCGATACGTCAGACTCCGTTTGAAAGCCTGTATACCATCCTATGAGAGAGTCTATAAGCGCTCATATATTATGTGTTGAATAGAAATATGTCGGACTCAGAACAACAACACAAACAACAAAATGCCCGCCACTACTGATTCTGGGAACAATTCAAAGTTAGTTCAGTTGGCACCAGCCACAGTGCCCAGCACAACCACCAACAGTACGTCATCGGCAGCCCAACAGCAGCAACAGCTGACCACACAGACGGAGAAGCCGTTGCACTACCAGTACCTGAAGGAGTTCCGCTGCGAACAGTGTCCACTGTTCCTCCAGCACAAGTGCACCCAGCATAAGCCATTCACCTGCTTCTATTGGCACTTCTGCAACCAACGGCGTCGCCGACCAATCAGGAAGAGGGACGGCACCTTCAACTACAGTCCCGACGTCTACTGCACCAAATACGACGAGACCACTGGCGTCTGTCCCGATGGCGACGACTGTCCTTACTTGCATCGGACGGCCGGTGACACTGAACGGCGCTATCATCTGCGGTACTATAAGACAGGTATCTGTGTGTATGACACGGACACCCGTGGCTATTGTGTGAAGAATGGACCGCACTGTGCGTTCGCTCACGGCCTACATGACTTGAGAAATCCCGTCTATGACATTAGGGAACTACAGGCTATGGAGACGGGCGGACAGATCCCGCACTTGGACTCTGACGGCAACGGCAATAATGGCCAGAATAATAATAATTGTATTCCCAATTCGTTGGATAAGGAGAGGAATGCCCTGAATGAGGACCCGCGCTGGCAGGACACCGCCTATGTCCTGGCCAACTACAAGACAGAGCTGTGCAAACGGCCGCCCCGTCTCTGCAGACAGGGCTACGCCTGTCCTCAGTTCCATAACAACAAAGACAGGAGACGTTCGCCGAAGAAATACAAGTATCGGTCGACGCCCTGTCCTAATGTTAAACAGGGCGACGAATGGGGCGATCCATCCAATTGCGAGAATAGCGACGGCTGTCCCTATTGTCACACGAGAACAGAACAACAGTTTCATCCAGAGATCTATAAGTCGACCAAATGTAATGACATACAGCAGACCGGGTACTGTCCGCGCGGGCCATTCTGTGCGTTCGCCCACATCGAGACCAGTGAAGAGATATCTGCGGCCAGAGAGCTGTCAATGGAGGGCTCGACAGACCTGTCGGCGCTCGTATCCAATGTATTGCCGCCTAACAACTGTAACACTAGTCCGGTGCCCATTAGTAGAACAAATTCAATGTCGAACCCCCAGACGTCTAACCCATTAGCGCACAACCGCTCCAACCAGCAATCAGTGGCCTCTTCGCTGCCCGACCACTACCCGACGGGAGGCTTCGATCTGTCGGCGCCGCAGCCGCCGCCACAACTTCAATCGCATAGAGACATACCGACGCCCATCGGTTTGGGACCGATAGCTCGTCCGCGAAGCTATTCCACGTCGACGGCCAACTCGTCGGACAACTATCTGATGTCATACCTGTCGGAGAAGACGAACGGCCCCCTAAAGACGAACACCTGTTCACTGTTCTCTGGGACGTCATCGCCACTGTTCGCCAATTTAAGAGAATCGGCTTTTGGTCTGCAGTCGTCCGACAGTTCCAACTCATTCTTCAATCCGATCGACGCCGTTCTCAACCAGACTTTAGATGATCTCAATTTGGATGACATTCATATGGAGGCAAACAGTGGCCAAACTGGTGGCCAACACAACAGCGTATCGAACAATAATAGTGATAATCACGACAACAATGCCATCAATAATGCGGTCAACAGTTTCGCAATTCATAGGAATAATAGTCTGTTGGCGTCCACACAACCCGTCAATATTCCCGGTAATTATGACCACTCTTTTAACTAATATTTTTATCTAATTGTTATCGCAATCAACAGTTGTTTCCCTCAATATTAGCGACAATAGTCTTATTGTCTAAGAACCAGTTCCAGGCCATTTATTGTTAACATCCGCCCTCCTATTATTCTAAATGTCGTCATTTGTTGCATATTTTACCGAATAATCCCCAAAAAATCAATGAAAAGGTGATTAGATTTGTGACAGTTTTTGTGCCAAAAATTACTTTTTCTCATATTCTTAGAGTTTGTTAACATTTTGGCCAAAAATAGCGATTTGTTTGAAATGTTTTGATAGGTCTAACACTTTCAAGGTTTGACGCATTCAAGGTTAAGGCTCTCTTATGTATGCGACCAATGATTGAACTCAAGGCCATCACAGGCCTTATGTAATATACTAAACCTTAATTGTGTTAAGCCTTTGATTTCTTAATCATTTTGGTCCAAAGTTTGATTTGTTCGCCAAAAACTGATTAGATTTAAGGCTTTTTAATCTAAATTTTAAATATTTTCCTTTCATATGCTTTCACTAAACAACTATTGATTGCAAAGCAAACAGACATTCGATGCTTTGTTTACAAACATTGACCCATTTGTGACATTAGGGGCCCGTTTAGGCACAAACGCTAATCTGTCGAGCAATCTCTCATCGCCTCCGGTGGGCGCCTCCCCCTTGGCGTCATCGTTGGCCAGTGGCCCCGGCGGTTGCCACAGTTCGGGCTTCGGTATGTCGCCTTTTCTTCAGCGGAACAATTCTGTGGGCCAGTCCTCTCTGTATGACTTCGCCTCAACAGCCAACATGTCGCCCGGGGCCGGCAACGGAGGCTCAAACCAGTCTACAATAGTGGCCAGTATGATGGAAGTGCAGCGCCTACGCGAAGAAAACTCCTTGCACAAGGCAACACTTGCCAGCTACGAAGAGAAACTAGCCCAGGCTATGAATGTAAGTCCCTTTTGGCACAACCCTTCCTAAACTGGACATTGAATTTTGCAGGCATATGATTGAAGTGATTACAAATTAATTGCATTATTTTTCGGATTCAAAGACAGTTTTCACTTAATTTACTAAATAATTAAAGCCAGTAATCAATTGCAAGATCACCTACAAATGTCTAATTAAATTAGTTGTTTACTCCTATTATATAAATCAATTGTTCTGTCAGTCCATTAGTTTTGTTGTATGGAAAGGCAATCCATTAATCAGTAATAAAAGGGGAACCGAACCACTCATACAAAGTGTACTCATTTATTATTTACAACAAAACTAGTAATCAGTTCAAGTGATTGGACTTTTTTCTCGAAGACATCACAAAATGTCTTCAATTATTCACTTTATTTAATCGATTTTTGCCTCTTTTCGGGATTTGCATCGGAAACAGTTGTGGAAACGAGAAGTAGAAGAAGTGACTCTTAAGGAAAAGTTAGCCGAATCGCAACGGGACGAGGTATGTCTTGACCACGATTAGTCAAAAATACTTCATTTCTGCCTGTGCATTGTCTGAACAGTGTCTTTCCTCCAACATATCTATTTCTAGCTATTAGTTGAAAGTAGAGTGACCAGGTCTACTTGATTTTCCAGGATTTTCCTTGATTTGAAGCCTGATCCTGGATAATATTTTCAAATTAACATTCAGATCCTTGATTGTTCCTTCCTGGAAAATATAGGCGTTCCTTGATTTGGGGCCTAAAATCAATGTCTTTGGAAGAAGCTCCTTGATTTTTACTAAATATCTCCTTGATCAAAGCTTTTTATCCTGGTCACACTAGTTGAGAGCTGGGGTTAGTTGGAAAGGCAATTACCATATGGATAGACGGTTTCATTAATTATTATTATTTATCAGTTTTTTTTGTAGAGGAAACGACTCGTTTCCAATCAATTATAGCAGATATCCGTTCCCTGTTAGCAGGGGCTATCAATAAACTGTCGTTTCAGAGCTGTCAGTCCCCCCCTTCCAGTCCTGTTTAGCCTCTCAGGTAGACATCAACTCATTTCCTGTACTAATCTTCAGAGGGATTCGCTTTTAAGCACTGATTTCCTTTTGAAGTATTTTTGTCAAATTGTCTAATAATTGGATTATTACTGACTAATTGTTACGACATTACAGGCGCTCAATAGGTTGTCCTCGATCCAAAAAGAGTTAGAATTATTGAAGTGTTCAGAGAATGCATTCCAAACCAAAAGATTAGGAGATTTGAGTTCAATGACTGCCAACCAATTAATACAATTACAGAATCAGACCAGAAATGAACTGAAATGTATTGAAGAGGTATGCAATCTATACACTAATTTCTCGCTATAATATCAACAACAATATTAAAACTATTAAAAATAATCACTTCACCATGTTATAATGGACATCAAAATTTGATAGATTCACTTAATTTCGATAGAATTTGTCGAAAAAGAAAAAGATTTATTAACAAGACTTTTGGTTAGACTTATAATAATTGGTTTAGTATTTGTCTCTATTCTCGGCTCGAGTTAACAGTTAAACAACTTATTGAATATTTAACTAATATTTCGACTCTTTTTAAGCGATTAATTGGTTTTTTGTTTTTTATGATTTTCTTATGATTTTTCTCTATTTTTCCCCTTTTATTGTAGGCTTTGTTAAGACATCAAAACACTGCATGACTTATAGGGAAAGTATTCTAAGACCATTTTTTTATATAAATTAAATGTTATTTAATATTAATTATTAAACAACTTATTTGCGAGAAAATAATTATCGAAACAAAAAACACAAACCAATCGTTAATAACGTGTATTAAAAGTGAAGACTTGGTTTCAAAACAATAGGCAAATGAAAGGCAAACAGATTTTTAAAAAATATTTTTTCAATATAAAACTTGATATCAATGTTTGACAAACAAAAGTATTTTCTCAAACGAATCAATCGAATCGATTAAAATTGGAAGAAATGATTATTTTTCGCCACTAATTCTGACCATTAAATATATATCAAAGACCTCTTCAGACACTGACTGACAGACTGTCTATAACTTCATATTAATTGAAAATTCAGATTTAATTTTGTCAAAAGTTAAAAGTAGTCATTAATTAAAATTCATTTTCATTTAAAACAGACAATAATTCGAAACTATTTTTAGTATAAAAACATTTAAAACAAAAATTATATCAATCGATAACATTAAGCGACGAAAAAAATAGCACTGAATTTGCGAATAAATTATTCAAAATATCGACCGAAAAGTTCATTAAATTCTGTGAATAAATCACTTTTTGAATATTCATTTGATACGAATCTAAAGAATGATAAAAACAATTATGAAAAGCGAATGAAATATTTTTGACTCAACAATATATTTAAGGATTTACTTCGGAATTACGTAAATATTTAGCTAAAAAAGTGTATTACAAATAGAAATGTAAATTTTCGACTTTATATATAAAGACATTAAACAAATATAAGTTTATAAATGATATATTTAACAAGAATAATTACTCGAATAATGTGTTTTGAATGGCTAACAAGCAATCAATCAATAGATCTGACGATTGATTACTATATTTCTCGGGCGAAAGTTTATCTGTAATTTTCAAAATTGATATAAAAAGATACCTTATTTTAATCACCAAACACATTTAACTAATTATTTGACGAAAACTGTTTCTCAATAATAATATAAATTATTTTTTCATTTTATTATAATTACAATTATTTCAGTTCTTTGTTTACCTTTTATTATTGACTTTTTTTCAATGCCTGGTTATATATATTTTTCATCTATTAACTAATTCTGGACACAATTAGTATAAGTAAATGAGAAGGAAATAAATGATATTTGATTTGTGTATAAAGAAAACCAATTGTTTTTTGTCAATCTATTTGTGAAGTAATAGTTTATGTAAAGAAAGTAATAATACTTTTAATACTGTCTTTTAATTAGGATTTCAATTGTTTTTTAGGCTTTACTTTCTCTTATAATAATTATTTGTTTTCAATTATTTTTTTTATTACAATTATTTCTCTTTTTTCAAGCAATTAATTAATTAAAGAATCCTTTATTAGTGTTTAGTAATTAAAATTAGAACCAAATTTTTTTCAACTTATTTTTCATACGATTTTTACATTTGATTTATAATTTAAATTCTAATTATAAGCACTGATTATCTGTTATTTTTCACCTGTGCTATCAGTTTGTCCCTAAACTTGTTTTTATTTTAAAGAATTTCAAGAATATTCTGTTCGTCTCACAAATAAAACATTTATTTACAGAATATTATCGAAAGATTTTTATCGAAACAATATTTAAAAAATAACTATTTGTATATTACTATTGAATATATTTATAATCTATTGAATTATATTACTATTGAATTTGAAATTCAATTTGAATTTTAGGCTCTCTTTCTAAAAAAAATTAATGAATGAATGATAAAAAACAAAATATTTCTCATTTGGATTCAATTCTTATGGAAATAAGAATCTAATCTTTTAACTAAATCTTTAAATGTCTTTAATTTCAAAGCAAAATCTTTGAGACAAAAGTATCGATTCATAAGACATGAATCTAAAGTTGTTTGAAGAGATAGAGAGGAAACCCCTTTTGACTTCTTTGAAGGAAAAGTCAACTGAATTGATGAAAGGTTCTTTTCAAACATAAGACTAGGAATTTCAAAATAAATAGAGAAATAATTTCTTCCAATTAATAGGATTTTCAACTCATTTGTCAAAAAACAACATTAAAGTAAAACATTAAAAGTGTTTTTCTAATTATTATTTTCTAATACTATTATTAATAAAATTGATCATAAATTATATGACAAAATAATTGTATGAATAATATTCAAATTGATTAGGAATAGGATTTTACTAATGAATTGTTCGGTTAAGTTATTATTATTATTATTATTATTATTGCATTCGATTAAAGCAAAGATTTTTCTCATTTTCTCATCAAATTATTTATCTAAAGATTTTCATCAGTAAAACAGTTATCGAGGGAACGAAACGATTAATTTTTTGAATTTTAAAAATTCAGTCAAACCTTTTCATTCAAATGCTTTGAAACATTTAGGACTTGAGATATGAGTATAAGTAGAATAAGAATATTCTGTGAAAAACAAATATATTAATAATACAAATATTTTTTCAATCGATTTCTATGTATTCGATATATATTTAAATGACTATAAAAATCATTTTTCGATTCAAATTCAAACCATTAAATGATAAAACCATTAAAGTCAGTTAAAAATTGATGTCTGAACTTACACGTTCACTTTCCTCTCTATTCTTTTGGACAAAAGTTATTAAAGTTATTTTTATTGGTTTTTATTACTCTTCTAATCGTTCATTCATTAAATTTATTTAAATGTTGTTTCAAATAATAAACTTTATGTCATTTTTTTAAAATATAATTTTTGTTTATTTTCTTTTATTGTTTTTCTAAACGTTATTTTCAATTACAATGTTTTTAAATGTGAAAGTAAACCAATATATCTGAGCTCTGAGGGAAAGCCATCAAGCGATGTATTTTTAAAATTATAGTTTTTAAAATCATGTTTCACCTTGCAAAAAATTTGAGTGATATTTGATAGTTCAATTAGTTTGAAAAGTAATTATTTGTAAAAAATAAAGAGTTATAGAATCAGGGAAATCTAACAAAAAAATATAAAATAGGTGCTAACTTACCTAGCATTAAAGCTTTAGTTTCAATGTGAACTAGCTTGATCAAGTTTATTAACAGGGAATTTCTCAGATATATTGCATTTATTGAATGAAATACCGGTTAAAAGACTATTTGAATTGAAAAACTAATCGATTATTATTATTATTATTATTAATATTAAGACATAACTATAATTAGGTATTTTATAACTAATTATTAAGTAATTTGAATTCATTATAAACAATATTATGATTTTTGTGAAAATATTTGTGTTATTAGACCTAAACAACTATCAAAACCTTAGAGCAAAAGTTATTCTGAAAATACTTAAAGCCCGCAAATTGAGAAGCATTTAAAAATAAACTAGTTATTTCTTTATCATTTATTCAATTAAGCTCATTGAAACAAACGGCACAATAAAACCACAAACGATCTAGCTCTAATTGATTTATATTCAAACGTAAACTTGACATTTAATTTCACGAAATGTTCAAATTTGCCATTTTTTTACCCAGAATATTACCCCAAAAAAAGTGTTATGTTTATTCGAATTGTGTTTTCTCGTGAATAAAAATTTCTAATTTAATTATGAAAAATAAAAATTATAATCAAATTTTAAAATTATTCAAAAGGAAAACAAATTACAATAAGAAGTGAAAATATTTTTTCAATCAATTCTTATATTGTATTTAAAAATATAAATTTTAAAAAATAAAATAGTTTTCAAATTAAAAATTGTAATAAAATTTCTGTAAAATTTGTAATTTTATTCAAAAATTATTACTGAATGTACTTTCAATTAAACATAATCTGTATTTTCAAGATAAAAGACATTTCATTTTTAATCTTTTTTTGTGGTTTAAGGTCTTTAGTTAATATCAATTGTATTTAATTATTACTATTATTCAAAAATCTTTAGTCGTTTATAAAAATATTATAAAATTAATAAATAGTGATTATATAATAAATGATTATAAAAAATAGCTTGCCAACTTTTATTTTCTCTTCAAATACAATAACCAAGTTTAGAAAAGATGATTTACATACTGATCAATCTTTATTTTGCCCATTGTTTACCTTGTCCATTTAGTACGTAAAAAGAGTTTTTGTTTATAACTAAAAATGACTTTCACTAGAATTCGATTTAAAACAACTTGAACTACTATGATAATTCACCATGATAATTTTATTTTTGCAAAATATGTTCAATGTATCCTGAATAGAGTTTGAATAGTAGTAACTTTTAAAATTGAATTCAAAACCTTATCTTGTAAGTTTTACGATTTATTGACCTCCAACTTCGACGGTCGCTGGTCCTCTTTTGGTACGGGGTAGGTCACTCTAATAAAGATGATTTTAGATAAAGAACTGCTTTTTGATTTGCGCAGCATCATCCTACAATTCACTAATGGCTGACTATAGCTCTTCCTTTGAGGAAGATTGAACACGAAAATGTCCCTTGGCAGTAATTAGTCAAGTCAGCCATAATTAATGTATTAAGTTACATGTCAAGAACAAATCTTATAAATTGTGTTCTAGCTATTTTATCATGCTTATAAACAACACAATGATAGGTCAAACATCAATGGCTATACTCTTGTGTCAAAGAGAGTGGAAAATAAGACCTCTTCGTTCCGAAAACCAAACTTTTTAAATACATGTTGTTTGACATTTGCACTGATGTATTGAACAGTTGTACCAGGTATTTTTTTCTAGCCTTTATGTGATCGCTAAGCAGTTGCCATATTAGGTTTATCAACTATCTAAATTGTCTTTTCAGTCAATTGAGAAATTGTTTAGGGAATTACGCTTTAATAAGTTTCCTTTGCTCAAATTCAATTATAAAAAGAGCTTGTTTATTATCTCTACAAATACTTAGTTAGTGTGTCTTAAATGCTGACCCTATTTGCTGGACCGGGTCCTCGAGTCTCACATCTTATTCTTAAAGTTTTGCCAATATTTGGCTGTTGTTTCTTCTGTTCTTCGGTTAGATCTCTGTTACCAGTGGTCACATACATGTCCTCATAGTGGGCGCCTCCGAACGCTATAGACGTGGTCTGATTGGCCGGTGTCTTAATGGAGCGCTCGATTTTGCCTGAGCGTTTTATTTAAATTGAATTTATCCAATCCTATCATATAATGTTAATACCTGTCTTCGGGTTCAGTTGTATAATACGGGCGCCAAATATAATGGCCAGCCATAGTTTTCCATTCCTATCAATAGCCATACCATCCGGCAACTCTTCCTTTTTAAAATTTTTGTTATTATTGAAATCTAATAAAATTCTTTTGTTGCCTGGAAATAGATACAAGGTAATTCTCATAAAAAATTATTTGAAAAATAACCAATTAAAATTTTGCTTACTAATATTTCCAGTGTTCAAGTCAAAATTATAGACATAAACCTGTCGTTCCTGAGTGTCAGCAATGTAATAATATTTGTTGTCCAGACTCCAGGCCATTCCATTAGGCAAAGACATAGTTGTGATTCTGGTCAGGGATTGACCGTCTAATCTATAAAGAGCGCCTCCATTACGAACCGATCCTTCATTGCTCTCATAAATAGAATTCTTTAGTGTCCCGATCCATAGCCTACCCTTAGCGTCAACCTTTCCATCGTTGAACTTTTCTGGGCCGACATAAGTCTGGTCCAAAATCCGGTAGTCTTTAGTCGTCCAATCGAGTTCTAGCAAATGATTCCTTCGGCTGACAATCAACTTATTCTTCTGATTAGCCACTGGAATGACAATCGAAATATAATCTTTCAGATTGTATTTCACTGTCTGTCCAGTGGTGACATTCAGCTGGATCACATCCCCGGCAAATGTGTCGATCAGAAACAGGGACTTCGTCTGTTCGTCCCAAAACGGACCCTCTCCTAAATGCAGAGCTGTGTCCCCGACAAATTCAATTCTCGGTTTCTTCCAGCATTGACTTCTAGTTAAAAAACATAATAACAGGATAAATGTTTCTGTTTTCATTTTGAAACAATGTCAAATTCAATTTGCTTCTATTAACATTTAATAAACCCGTTTTTATATAAAACAATTTGGATCATTCATTGAAAAAAAACATGTCAAAACAACCATCATTATTTATAATTCACATCTGCTAGTGCATATTGACTCGAGTATCAAATGTTTTAAAACAAAACATTATATAATTATTTAGTGTCATCATTACAAAGCATAAAAAATGAACATCTACAACTAATTTACCTTATGTCAAATTGTTTAAAAATTATCGATAAACAAAAGAACAATTTTTATTATTAAAATTAATGAGACTTGAAACTTTTTTTTATTTTTAAAAAACTGCTAATTCTCTTTAAGAGAACTGAATGGAATTTTTAGATAATTAATTACCTCGATGTTCCATACATTTTTCAAAACAGGAAGATTTACAAAATGATTAATTAACCATTAAAAACGAAACCTTTGTAAAAGCATGCACAAATAAAAATGAAAAGCAACCAAACTGAGTTTCTTTCAATGATGAGACTTTTCCAGGAAATGTCGGAGTATTTTCATCAAGGCCTATCCTATGGAAGTGATGTGGGAAGCGAGTACATGATCAATTAAATGTACAAGTCTCCAATTGATTTCAATAATTATTTTTATTTAATTTTACAGATTTACAAAACATATATAAATACTAAATAGATCAGGTTTACTATAAAATATTCCGGTAAATAAATGTGAGTTCAGTCTAAATCATGGAAATGTGCCTTTGTCAGTACATTTGTCTAGGATATTCGAAAAATAAGGTGATTATACGCGTAATATCCAAATTAATCCAAAATCCAAGAGATTACATATTTATATAAAAAAGAAAATAATTTTTTTTTGTACATATTTTTCGATTATTTTCCGATTTTTTATAACTATTTTTCAAAATTATTATATAAAATATTTAAAACATAATTCTGTCGACAATTAATTATTTAATAATTTTCTAATAAAAAGACAAAAAAAAATTAGATTTTACAATAAATATAGGAATTGAGTAAACATTTGAATTGCTATTAATTATTTGTATTATTATTTCTTTGACCAGAATCTTGACTATCGATTGATAGGAGTATTTGATTTGTTGGGTATTTTGAGATGAGATGTCTTAAATAATTATTGTACAGTTTTGTGGCAGATTATCTCTCAAATAGTTGACCAGCTCTTTGGTCGCCGCCGGACAGTTGGTCAGTTCTAGCTCACCGAGAGATTGCATTTGTACTAAGCAAGATAAACCACTGATCGTCACATGAGGACAGCCTAATACCAATGGGAAAGTATTAATAACTTATTCATATTATGCGAATTCAGAACTGAATTATGGTCATTAATTATTTGTACCTGGTAATTAATAAAAATTAGCAAAACATGCTTGGTCAAAGGTTTAATCAGGACAATTTTTAGCTCAGAATAGACATACCAGCAATGGATAGGCTTTTGAGTGATCTCATAGAGCAAAGTGTTTGAAGACCGAAATCCCTGACTTGTGGGCACCATCTGAGTGACAAATGTGTGATGTGGGTCATTGTGGCCACGTAGCCCATTCCGATGTCAGTTATGTGCAAGCACCTTGGACATAATTGTAATTGGCAATGGAGGCAATTGAGACAGGGACAGAGTGTCGACTCACCTGTCCAGGATCAGATGGGTCAACGTGTCCGACAAATCGCACGCTATGTACTCCAGAGCGGCGTCACTAACACGGGGACACCAGGACAGATCCAGATACTGAAGGCCCCGCAGCTGTTCTGCTATCACCTCAATGGCATCGTCGCTGACCTGATTCCAAAATGAACAAGTTAATCAACAAAGTTGAAAATGAAGATTAGCCAACCTTGGAGCATCCAGACAGTGATAATGTTTGAAGATGGGGCAGTCCATGTGCCAGACTGGCCACTCCCTGATTGGACAGTTCCCAGCAATGGTGTAACATCAGGACTCTCAAGTTGTCCCTAGCTAAAGTGCTACCGAAGTAAGTCATGGATGTGTCGGTTACGTGATATGCCTGCAATCAGATCATTCATCATTAAAAGTATAGTTAAGTAATCATGCTAAATGCTAATAAATAAGCAAAATCATTCTGACCTGGATCTGTAATTTCTTCAAATTGGGAAGCATTTGACAAATGGCAGCGATTGTCTCATCAGATATATTAATGCAGTCCATTATTATCAGGACTTCCAGTTTGGGCACTAAAGTGGCCCAAAGAACTGTATCTGAGATCTCATTACAACCTATAAGTTAAATAGAATTATGATCAGGTTAAATTTGGACAAAAATCACTCGATTAGAAAAGAATACCCGATAATTCCAATTTAAGAAGACTGTCGGAAAGAGCGGCCAAAAAGACCTCGAGCGCTTTATCGCCTACAGAAGCGTTTCGGAGCGAAGCAGTCGCCAAACGGTTCATTAGGTTTGGTGTGATCTTTGAGGCGATGTCAACGATGTCGCCATCGGTGGCCCCGAACAGACAAATTGAGTCAAAACCCCGAATATCTAAACTATAGTAGAGCTTAGCCCTAATTTCATCGATCGAATCGCCATTAGATGTGTTTGAGTCTAATCCGTTCATCTGCTGCTCGTTATTATCGGTATTAGCGTCGGATAAGAGGGATGGCAATGATTTTTCGCGTCTCAATTCATTACAGAGTATTACAGGCATTAAGTGCTTCCAAAATCTATGATCACTATATAAAACTGTTTGCCAGGTCTTACAAACCTACCAAAAACACAGTAATTACAATAATTAGGCTCTATATCATGTCAAAACACCCACGTCAAATATTGCTAATTGCACTAAAAGCAACTAGCATGAATTATTTATCAATGATAAATGATCATTGAAGATTTTTATAAACAAAATTAACAAGAAAGACATAATTACCTGTGCAAGAACACATCGATCCAATGAAGAAAAATAATTGAAAAATTTGTTCAAAAATCTACTGTCAGTCCATAATTCGTCCAAATATTTGGCTTTTTGAAGGCTTAGTAAATAGTTTTTCCTCCGGGCCCTCCATGTCTTGGGCGGCGCCTGTGGAGGTGGCTGACCATTTCTTGAGCCCCGTCTGGGAGTGCCGTTCGGCGTATTGAGCGCCGAATTATTATTCGATACTTTTGTCTGATTATTGCTTTTGTTATTTACATAACAATTATTGGATAACTGTTTGCCACTGATTTTGCTGCTAATCAGTTGTGTCGTCTCATTGATCAGTGGCTTTTGATCCTTACTAGAAGTGGAACTGTTTGTCTGCTGGTCGCCGGTAGTGTTCTTGGTCTTGTTCTGGCGAACAGCGATCCCATTGAAACAACGCGATAGTTCTGCGGCCGCCCTCTTCGTGAAGCTCACTTCTGCCGACATTCCCGTCGATGTTGAACTGGAACTGCTTTTCCACGCGGCCCGCAGTCCACCCAAAATACAAGCCGTGATTAGTGTTTGCTCATCTTATTAAGCCTCTCAAATAGCATCCGCTTCCACTCGACTCTACCAGACTCACTCTGATCGCTCACTCACACACAAAATGAGCAACCTCACTCAGAACGAACACTTTTCTAGTTTATTGATCCGCACTGTTTTTAAAAGGTTACGTTATTTTTTTGATTAACCAAGACTAGATAATTTAATTATTCGAAAGCTTAGTTTTCTGAGCACTTGAACTTGATAGTTTTGACTGTTTTTCATCAATTGGACTATTGATTCAAACGATGACATTTGTATTAAAATGGCTATTCTTAAAATAGTTAGTTCATTCATGTCTGGGCAGAATCCGATCTTTACATTGGATCGATAATATTGATTTTTATTGTGCCAGGCAAGGCAAGGCTCGTACATAAGCTCTGTCACTTATTGTCTCACCGCCAGTGGCGATGCCAGTGGCCGCCAGTCCTCATCCAGCAGCCAATCGATGAGAGAGATTTCTATTGTTCAGTTGTAAAGCCGTTACAAACGGCACAGATGTGTGGCTCACCATTCAATGACTCATTCAGAATGTCTATCAATAGGAAATTGAAAACTAAGAATTTTAGATGTGGGCGCTCTTTGATGGCTCTTTGATGGCCCTTGCGCAATCCCATTGCCTCATCCTATTCATTCAAATAGTTTTTTTTAGATTTTTTTTTATTGACTCCAATTGACTGCATTTCTCTAATTGAAAATTTCGTTATTTTGCTCAAAGAAATAATTAAAATTTTTATTTTATTTATAAAACTAAAACTCACCTGACATTTTTATTAATAATAAATAACTATGACAAATTAAATTTGATTGAAATGAAATTTAATTCAATCAATAATAATTCAATAAATGAAAATTATTTTGCAACAGGGTTAGCCAAAAAGTGGGTGTCCCGCTTTCTTTTCTAAAAATTTGGAACCCCCTAGCTAAGGCCCACTTAAGGGAAACCCCCTCTAAAAATGGAGGCCAAAAATCCGCCATTTTGTTCCTTATTTTAAGAGATTCAGCATTGAAACTTAAATTATTACTTAGTTATGGCATGATTAAATTAATTAATGTTAAAATTACCAGAGATGAGTTTATTTTAGAAGAAAATGGTCGCCATTTCCGTCCGCTATGTTAAAAAAGCCTCCTTTGACCCCTCTCCTTAATGAATTTGGTCAAAACCATCCTTTAACCTACAAAAAAAGTCAAGTAACTTGGCTAACCCTGATTATGCAAATATCTGAAAGTAACATTTAAAAGTAATAAAACTAAGCAATAGATTAAATAAAATTAAAATCAATGTCAGTTTTAAAATAAATTAAATATTTTAGGAATGTTCATTTAAAATATTTAAGCATAATTGAGAAGGCACGTTTTTAGGGCTAATAAAAAATGTACAACTTAAATATCTCAAATCAGTGCACATTTGTTTGTGAATTTTTGATCTAAAAATTAAGCTTAATGAAATTTGATCTGGAAAATTCCGTTGAATAAAACATTTAAACTGTTGAATTAATTTGGAAAACTTTTAAACTCAACATTATTTACAGTTTGAAACACAAGGCTATAAATTATATAATCTATCAAATTGCAGATTTCGTGCATGAATCAATTAGAAAGTGAAAAGAAGAACATTTCCGAACGAATTTAATAATTGATAAGTTCACGAAACTATTAGACCTGATTATTAGATCAGAAAATTATAGTGATTTTATACCGAGAGCATCGCCATAACACAGTGTCGTAGACATGTTATACAGGTTTCATTCAAATGGTAATTTAGACAGGAATTAAAATTCGCTTATTAACTGCCGATATAGACACTGGGCATTTGAGAAAAAATGTCGATCAAATTGAATAAACGAGTTAAAAAATGGGACAAAAAAGTCAACTATCGATTAATTGATTAATTACTGGCATTAGATTTGATTGTTTTAACAGTTATTTAAATTTGAACGCAATTCTAAAACGAGTCAATAAATTGTTGTTTCAAATGTTTATCAAATAATTCATTCTCTATTTTCAAACAAGGTTATTGATATTTGATCATTTATCTCATTTTAATACAATATAGAATGTAAACGGAATAAATTATCATGCTCCTCTACTCCTTATTTAAAAAAAGGCGTAGCGGAAAAGTGGTAATTTATAATTAAGCTTCATTGGATAATTTGAGCTTTATAGTTTATAATAAAACAATTAGGTCAATCATCTTTATAACTTAAATGGGTATTTAAAACTAAGCTTTTCAATAAAGTATCAATTAAACCTCGGGAAGGGAAGAAAGTTATCGAAACCAGGAATAGCCGCCGAAAACATATATCGATTAAATTTTTTTAATTACTCTTAGTCTTTGTTTGTCAACTCATTTCTTTTGACCCGAAAAAATATATTTAATAAATGACCAGTTTTTTCAAGTCACTGATCAATAATTAATAAATTGAGTTTGTTTTTTATTAAAAAATTCAGATTTGTTTGCTTAGAAAACCCATATTTTAAGGGTAAATAAATATTTAAATAATAATGAACTCAATGTAACTTTGGTTGGAGTTTAAGAGATAACTTTAACACTTAAACATAGAAGCTAGATTAGATAAGACTGCAAAATTTTCATTTTCATTAATGAGAAATTGCCACATTTTAACAATGAAACCACAATGAAATTTTACCCTAAAGTCCCATGTATAACCCCCACCCCGCAGCCTGAAAAATATGGTTATTTTATAAACTTTTAGTATCAACAGATAACCCGCACCGCGCGTATAACCCGCATATGCAAATGATTTATAGCGTACAGTATTAAACATCCAACTACAAATATATTG